>CAUYQG010007187.1:0-63163 GCA_963574415.1 Tarsius wallacei
AAAAATGTACAAATTAATAATTAAAGTCATGCGACCAAACTAAAATTACAAACCCCACAGCCGTTATCAAAAATGCATCCCCCCCCCCCCCCCCAGGTTTTATGGAATCTCTCAGCCTTTAATCTATGTCTGGCTGGTCAAGGAAGAAGAGGAAGAATTTTTTTTCTTAATTAGTAATAAAATATGCTCACTATTATATTGAAAAATTTGACAAGTAAAAAGTAATCGTCAAATGTGTTCTAAAATACAATTAATCAGGCCTCAACTACTACATGAAGAGAGGAAGTGATGACACAGACGTCACCAAAAAAAGATAATCCTATAATGTTTTTCCAAATGCTTATCATTAGTTTGGGAGAAGCAAATTACCCTTATAATTATGCTTGACTGAGGTCAGTATCAACGAGGATTTTATTTTTCCTAAACATGCAATTACTTGCAGGATTCAGACAAAAAGAGAGTATGAGGGAGTTAAATCAGAAGCATACAGGTGGCTTAAAGGTAGCCAGCCTGGGATAAAATATATTCCAGTTAACCTACACACAGAAAACTTACAAATTATCTATGAAAGGAAAGACTATAGTAAAATTAACATGGTAATGCTAAAATTTTTTAATGTTAAATTTAATACACAAATTTTAACAAGATCTTTTTCCTGTCAAGTCATCACCCTTTCTTACTACTAATTGGTTTTATGAGTGATAGCAAGTATTATTAGTGGGCTGAAAAGCTAAAAGCAAAATTTTAGGCTATCATTTATGAAAGATGAGCTAAAAAATCCTTCCTCACTTTTCTGTTAGGCCCACCATCTGTCTCAGTGGGCATTTTATCTCATTACTTAAGGAAAATTAATTCAACCAAGAAAATATCCAAGACAGGGAACTCATTTCACATTAAAAATTTTATGTGATAAAAGATGACAAGAATCACAAAGTTAACAAATACACAAAAGCTAAATATTTATCCAAACACAAGATCAGAGTCACAAAACTCAAGTCGTTTCTGCCTAACATATGGCTCAAACTCCTGAGTGGCATATGTTTAGTACTGGTGCTGGGAAAAGCACGGTGATAAAATATTACAGTAAGAGTTCAACTGTTATTTCACTCCTATAATACAGAAACACACACTTTGGTTTCGAGAACTAAAAACACAGACCACGGTAAGAAGTAAACGAATTATGTTGCCCAGATTTAAGAGTACGTCGTGAATACATAACGAGGATTATACTGTTAAAAGAAAAAAAAAAAAAGCCTGTCTGCCTGTGATTCTTACTTAATAGATGGTCAGACACAAAGGTGTCCGAAGGAACTACGTAAAATCTCACAAAAGAAAATCTCGACTCCACAATCTCGAGCACCCCCAGCAACCATCCCATTTTCCCCTCTAAAATATCCCAAGGCGAAGAGTTGAGTAAAAGAAAGCTTCACCGCCACATTCGTTAACACAGCCCCCTCTTCTCGCCATCTGACGACGAAATGGTGTGTCCGTTTTCCTTTACCTAACACCGATCGTCCTTCCAAAGCCGCGTCAAAAGTTCGAAGATCCCGGCTGCTAAACAGGGCGAGGGCTGCGGGCTCCAGCTCACCTCCCGACTGAACAGGTGGTTAACTCACCCGGGGAGAGGAACTGCCAGGTACTGGCAGCGGCCACACAGGATCAAACACAGAAGGGCGGGTTTTCGAGGTTTTAACCCCAAGAGGAGCGGGGAAAACTCTCGGCAGAAAAGCGTTCAAGTTCGGCAGCCGCGGGGCGGCCAGAGCAGAAGGCGCAGCGGGCGCCGCGCGAGCCTGCCCGGGGGGCTCCGCCCCCGCCCCGGAGCCCTCCGGAGGTGCGCCGCTCGCCTCGGGCCGCCGAGGAGGAGGCGGGGGACGGCGGGAGGGCCGGCCCCCGGGTGGGACGGCGCCCCCGGCCGCGCCCCAGCAAGCGCGTCCCGGCGAGGCTCAGCCCCGGCAGGTGCCGGGCGAGTGGACGGGTCCGGGGTCCGGGTCCGGTCTCCGGCCCCGCCGCCCCTGCGCCCTCGGGGCGCCCACAGCGCGGGGTGGGCCGGGCCCCTCGACGGGGCCGAGCCCCGACGGGCGCCCCGGCGGCTCTCGGCCCCAGCCTAACGGTTTCCGCGGCGCCTGCTCCGGGGCGGGACGGGGCTGCAACAGCTGGGTGTCCCCCGCCTTCGGCGGAGGGAGTGCCCGCGTCTCACCTCCGAGTCACGCCGCTCTGAGGCGAAGGAAGGCGGCTCCCCGGGCGCCTCTTCTCCGGGTTCCTGATCGCTCCCTCAGCGGCAGAGCCACCTCTAGGGGCCGCCGCGGCCGCCGGCGCGCTGACTGTTGCGGCTGTTTCCCGGCAGTGACGGCGCCGCCTCAGCCCCGCTCTTCGCTCCCTCTCCGCGTAGCTCCGGCTTTCTGTTTCACCCGAGGGACCACGAACGCCGCCGCCGCCATGCTTACTACGGAGCCGGGAGGAGGAGCCCGGAGTCGGTGCGCCGAGTGCGGCTGCGCGAGCCCCGCCGACGGCGCCCCCGGCCGGCGGGACCGCGAGCCCCCTCCCGCCGCCCGCCGCCCGCCGCCCGCGCGTGTCTCCCCGGAGCGCGAGTCCCCGCCGAGCCGCCGGCGCGTCGCGTCCGATCCGGCGCCCGCAGCCCGCCCGGGCTCCCGGCTCGCTCCCGAAGCCGGCTGCGCCCGCTCGTCGTAGTGGCCGCCGCGGCTGGGCGCCGAGCCACATCGGGAGAAGTGGAGTTTCTTAACCTTCCTGGGGCCACGCACACAGTTCGCCAGCCACGTTTTAAAAGGCTCCGTGGCAGCCCTTTTCCGAAAGCACCAGAACTCAAGGCTGGCAGGTGCTGTTGAAAGACACTCCCTCCAGGACTAGGAAGCCAACCGGCGTGGGCTTGGAGGTTTCTAATCCCAAACATTTAGAGTCCGGGATCTGGATAGCAAGCAGAAATATTTAGAGGTTTACTTCCGTTGGAAACGTGGGGGTTCGTTTCTTGGTCTCTTCCCATCGCTTTTATTTTTACAACGACACGAAGACTTGCAAGTGAACGCAGCAGAGATCTCAAACCTCAAGCAACGGGGGGCGGGGGCGCTGCGATGATGCCCAAGGGCTGGCCTGGGCTGCTTGCTTTTAAAGTTTGCCCCGGAAGACTTGGGGAGGGGTAGTCCTTGGGACTGGGAGTCCTACCCCAGTAACTGTCCTTTCCAAAATGGGGACAGGTGTGACCAAGCTCCATGTCTGAGCTTTATTTCAGTTTTATAAATTGTGCGACCTTTTAAAATGGTGATTTTTTTAAAAACTGTTTTTCCAGGCACCTCTTTATAATGTGCTTATTCTCTACATTCTTAAAGAATCTAATAGTTAATGAAATCCTTTGTTGATGACTGACCATCAAACGCAATACCTTGGCCACACGCTAAAGTCCCAGAGGATTGCTGAGTTATATAGAATCCCTACTTTGGTGCTCTCTCTTTTTTCTCTTTAGAATGTTCTCATCACCTTTTATAATATCTGTCACTGCTTCTTATCTCCTCATCTCTTTGTTCACTCTGATCTTTCTTTTTTCTTTTCTATTTATGTTTTACTCTTTCCTCCTTTCTTGGCTGGTTGTCTCCGTGGCTCCAGGTGATGATCGATCAGATGTTTATATCCACAGCCAGCTAATGAGAGAAGTTCCTTCACTTCTGGTCAGTAAATAGGGCAGTGACGGTATATCAAGTGGTGTCTTGAGACATTTTCATTGCTCTTCATTATCAGGAGTTCCTTCCCTGCCAGAGATGTTTCCTTTTCTTAATTTCCAGATTTGGCTCTCTTCCAGAGAAAATTGCTGGCACGCTGATCCTGGAATAACTGGAATATAACTGTATATTGTTGTAAAGTATGAAGATTTTATCAGAGCTTGGGTGTTTTGGGTGGCTTCCCCATATTGCTGTCCCGCTCTCTTTGGTCTGAGACTAAGCTAGTGGTTTCCAAACTTAACTCTAAGCTAGTAATTTTCAAAGCTTTCTACTCAGGAGCTTTTTAAAAATACAGAATTCTACAATCTACCCCCTCAAGATTCTAATTCCTTTGTTCAGGGGAGGCCAAGAAGTGTCATTAAAAAATATATATATATATATATAAATATGTTTTGAGCATGCCTACATGTAAAGGCAGAGGAAGAAGGAATAGCAATTTTGAAGGAGACTTACACATAGTTTAATAATGTTATTGAAGTAGCCCTGGAGATTATGATCAACAATATACAATGCTGTAAGGTTGAGTCAAGTGAAAACTAGGGAATTTACATCCTGTGAAGAGAATAAAATACACACATAAATGACTCTAATATGTGCATCTGTATGAATTCTCTGGGCACACAGAAAGGGTCAAGAATTTACATTGGCTGTGGACAAGTTACTTCTCAGTACTTTATTTTTCTTATCAATAAAATAAGAAACACTTTCAGTCCTCATTTTTCTTGATTTTTCAACAATACTCAGCACTTTGACCATTATTCTTTCTTAAACATCTCTTCTTCCTTTGGCACTACATTTTCTTGGCTTTCTCCCTATTTTCCTGGGCATTGCTTCTCTGATTTCTGTGCAGATTCTTACTTCTTTCCACAGTTATTAAATAAGAGTACCTCAAAATTCAGTTTTAGGTGACCTACAAGACCATGTGAGGTCTGACCCTGCCTGCTTTTTCCACTCTCTCATCTCACACACTTTCCTCTTGCTTCCTGGCCTTCCTTTAGTTTCTGAAGCATACTGTGATCCCAACAGCCACAGGCTCTCTGCACATGCTTTTTCTTCTGTCTTATCTCTTATTTGTCTTTCAGGTCTCACCTTGAAAGAGACATCCTTAAGAAAAACATTTATGACCTTCCCAACAAGTTCAGGATTCCTTGTTGATGTCAGCTGTCCTACCGTCATGTACTTACTTCTCCCTCTTAGGATATACCACAATTTCTAATTACATTTTTGTATGTATAAATACTAGGTTAATGTCTGTTGCTTCTTACATTGAGGCAAAGATCATGACAATTTTGACTGGCACTGTGCCTGGCACATAGAAGGTGCCAAATAAGTATTTCTTGAATGACTGAATGTTGTTCTCTGAGATTCTTTCCAGGATTCTACAAGGTTGTTGGATCAGGAAATTAGGAGATTACTAATCATTTTCAAGAGAGCAATCTTCTCTATGACTAGTGGAAAGAGATGTAGGAATGTGTTGGGAGATAGTTCTCCATGGGACTCTAGTTTTTTTGTTTTGTTTGTTGTTGTTTTTGTTTGTTGGAGAAGGGTTGAGTCAGAGTCTCACTCTGTTGCCCAGGTTGGAATTCAGTGGCACAGCCACAAATCACCACAGTCTCAACCTTCTGGGCTCAGGTGATCCTTCTGCCTCAGCCTCCTCACCCTCCAGAGTAGTGGGGACTACAGGTGCACACCACCACACCTGACTAATTTTTTTTATTTTTTGTAGAGACAGTATCTTGCTCTGTTGCCCAGGCTGGTCTCAAATTCTTGGGCTTAAGTGATCCTCCCACCTTGGTATCCCAAAGTGCTGGGATTACAAGCATGAGCCACCTTACCCAGCCAGGGTCTCTAGAATTTCTGAGCATTTTGTGAGCAGAGACACTAACAGCTTCGGTCCTAGACTATTTTTTCAAGGATGTTTGACAAACAGTCTTGCAAAATAGACATAGTGTCCCCCCACCAAAGCAGAGTGCACATTTGTTTACCATGCAATATAATTAAGGTAAAGGTAGAGCAGGTTTTCTTGCAGCCCATTATAAAAGATGGGGTTTTCCTAAACTTAGGGTTCTTCAGCATGATGCAAACAGCATCCCCTCCATGTTGCCCCAGATGAGACCTAATAGGCAAGAGAACTGACTGAATATGACACTGATGCTGCTCGCGTTGAAACTGTAGTAGGTTAAATTATTAGCTTGCAAGGAGGACAAAATCTCAGACCCTTCACAGTTCTTACAAAGTACAGTTGGTTGAAGAGAAAGAAGATGAAATCAAACAGCAAGTGGAGACTATTTAGACAGTTTGGGAAGGAAAGAAGTTTGGTGATGAAGAGAAGGAGAGAAATGGGAAAACATATTGAGAAGGGGAGGGGGTGTGCAGACTGAATTCTCTGAACAACATCCTAACTCTGAACAGAGCCACGGGAGCACTATTGCCATTGCCTCTCGCTTTGGTTGGGGAACAGGTGCAAGTCAGGAAGAGAAGGAGGTGGAAGCAGTTGACCTGGAGTTATATCAGTTAAAGCAGCCAGAAACTTGTTTGTCTCTGGGGAGGGGTTTGGTATAGTGTGGGGGAAGACAGACAGGCTCTGGTGTCAGGAAAATCTGGGCTGGAATTCCAGCTCTGTTATTAGCTGAATGATTGATCTATCTTGGGCATGTTATTCAACCTTCCCGGGCCTCAGTTTCTCATCTGTAAACTAAGGATAAAATACCTACTTTGCAGGATTAAACAGCATAATACATGAAAATGTCTGGTACACATCTGATACTCAATAAGTAAATGATAGCTACATGAATAGATTGTCCTGGCTAATTGTGATTTGGCAAGGTTGAAGAAATTGGAAATTTTCCTCCACATCTCCAAGGATACTTGGGTAGGATCATGGCCAGGGTCAACTCTTGCTCTGAGTTCCTGATCCTGTTGCCATCTTCATCCTCAATGGGCTTTTGCATAGATGGAACAGCCTGTTACCTAAAAGCAAAAAAACAAAACAACAACAACAACAAAAAGACACAGAATAGGAAGACCTTTACACTGAATGTTGACCATTCTCAGCACACGGAATTTTTCACTAGCCATTACTCTTCTCAGACCCTACCCTGCCACTCTTTGCTATGGTCCCTCATTCTAATGAGAACCTTCGCCACATTTTTCTGAATTCCTGGGACCCCTAAAATCACCTTCCTTTAAACCTGCCAGAGACAATTCCCAAATTCTTGTTAAGTTATTGTTACTCAAAGCAATTTGTCTCTTTGTTTTCTGTCCTCATTTTTATCCAGAATAACTTTGGAAGCCTAACCTTTATTTCAAAACCAAGGAGATCCACTAGAGTTATTTCCTAAACTGATGACTCTGTCCTAGTGAAGTAGTTCTTAAACTTTGGCATGAAGAAAAATCACCTGTGGTACTTGTTTAAGATGTAGTGTTTTCACTACATGCCCCCACCCAACCCCAAGATTTAGATTCAAGAATCTGCATTTCATAACCAAGAGATTCTGATGAGGGTTGTCCATGGGCCATATTTTGGGCATCTTAAAGCAACCAGCTCACACAAGAGTCAACATTCACAAATAAGGTTTTTTAAATTCTGTCTGTGACAGAGTTAAACTAGAATTGACTTAAATGTTCAGAAAAAAAACTGCTCACTTATGGTTCATGTCTTGTATATTGTTTCTTTATAGAGAAACCAGTTAGGAAAGACCAAGGAATTCCTTAATCACAAAATGACAATCCTAATAGTCCAAATTTGTCAATGTTAATGATACGGTTTCAAAGCAATGCTATTGAGGACAGTCTTACTTCCAAAGGGAAAAGACTTATTATCTGGTTACTGGCCAGGATTTATTGAATAGCTTTCTGATCTAAAGGGGCTATACAATAATAGACAGATTATAAGGATTTCCTCTAGGTTGAAAAAATTAAGTTTCCATATTTGTCTTTTAGACTGTCAACAGTTCTTTGATGATTTGTACCACTTTAGTAGGCTTTGATAATAGCCCTGAGGTTGAACACACAACGTTCATTATCCAGTATAAGCAGATGACATATGAATCAATTTTAAAGACAAAGAAAGGAGATAGACATCTATAAGAATAATGAGGCAGAAGATGACTTGGAATTTAAAGAAACTATTCCCAAATTATCTGACTTTTCCCCCCTCAAAAAAGCAAATTTCAAAACCAAAGCACTACTTTATCAAGATAACAATGAGATTTTTATCTGGACAAGTAAAAATAAAATTTAAATGAGTTAGGAAACAAAAATTTAGATAACCTAAATTCAGTTGTAATTCACCAAACTTGAGAAAGTGCTTACTGAAATTTTAGAAGCAAATAAATCACATTTTTAAAATACCATACAAATCAGCTATTTATTTAGGTAAATACCTTTCTACAATAAGTTGCCTATATGATTTAAAAGTGTAAAGTGAAGCAGGCATTTCTTAAATAAGTACAAAGATATATAATAATGAGAAAAACTTAGAAATCATGTATAAGTTGAAGGCTTAATGAAATAAAATGAAATACTCATTTATTTCAAATTTTTATCTCTAAGGTTTTAATAATCAAGGCATATCTGAACTTTGTTCTCATTTTCTTTCTACACTGTATATATAAGACATAAGCCCAGGCTGTAATACTGAAAAATCAAAACTAAAATTAATTAATACTAATAATTATTGTTAGCAAGAGAAGGTAAAAATGAAAAGACCCTTACTTAAAAAATAATGGAATATGACTTTACCAAATAAACATTGAGCTTCAAATTAGAAGCTGCCGGGAGCTGTGGCTCAAGCCTGTAATCCCAGCACTTTGGGAGGCCAAAACAAGAGAATTGTGTGAGCCCAGGGGTTCGAGACCAGCCTGGGCAACTTGGTGAGACCTCGTCTCTACAAGAAATCAAAAAATTAGCTGGGCATGATAGCACATGCCTGTAGTTCCAGCTTCTTGGAAGGCTGAGGCAGAAGTATCACCTGAGCCCAACAGGTCGAGGCTGAGGTGGCTATGAGCATGCCACTGCACTCCAGCCTGGGTGACAAAGTGAGACTCCTACTTTAAAAAAAAAGAAATTAGAAGATAATACTATAATAAAAGGATCGACAGTAGCGGAAAACAGCGGGGGGTGGGGGGGTGGGAGTGCCGGGAAGGTGGGATTGGCAGTAGTTGGATTCTGCTTAGGGAAGGGGGGGGACACACCTCATCAACAAGGGTACCTGCATAATGAATATTTGTACCTAACCCTGAATTGTACCCCATAATTTTAAAATAAAAAATTTAAAAGTTAAAAAAATAAAAATAAAGAAATTTAAATATAACTTATTTTCTAAGTTATGAAAATTGTGCTTTTAAAATGTAACTTATTTTTATAATGTACAAAACAACATTGCAATCAAAGTACTATTAGTTCCATTCTGTAGATGAGAATTGTTGCTCTGAGAAGTTAAACTTATATTCACATACAGCCAAGAAAGTGGCAGAGCTGAGATTCAAACGTAGACCTGTATGACTCTGGTAAAATTCTTTGCTTGGCCAAATTCTAGTTAGGCTTTGGAATCTTCTGCTAGGCACACTTGTACATTTCCTTGTAAAATTCATTTTTGGCAGAGAGCCCTACTGAGTTTAGTAAAAACAAACAAACAAACAAACAAACAAAAAACTCACTCTCAGTATCTGATCTTCTTCAATATCTGATCAGGTTTTTCATTCTTACCCATCTCCTAGGTGATGTGTAAATACCCTGGCCTGTCTTCAGCAAGAATCCCGTTAGATCAGTTTGGCCACAATCCTCTTTACCCCTGAGGCTTCATCGACTTGCCCCACCCTGCTTGTTGGCTATAAATTCCCACTTGCCCCATGCTTTATTAGGAATTGAGCCCAATCTCTCTTCTTCACTGCAAGACCCCATTGCAGTGGTCCCTCTGCCTATCATGATCATCATGAATAAAGATTTCCTTACTATACTTTAACAAGTATCATTGAATAGTTTTTTTTTTTTAACAACTCTAACACACTCTTTCCATTATTCCATGTTCAGAAGGAGTGAAATTTGAGGTGACTCTTGAGGAATAGGCTCCAAATAGAATGACCAGAGTACAGAACTCTAGTAGGAAAGGTAGCTAACACAGGCATGAAAGTGGAAAAATGCCAAGTATGCCTGAGGGTAAGAAATGAGGCAGACAGCACAGTTGGTTCCACATTTTTGCTATTGTGAATAATGCTGCAATAAACGTGTATGAGCAGATATCTTTTTTATAGAGTGATTTGAGTTCCTCCAGGTATATTCCCAGAAGGGAGATTGCTGGGTCTTATAGAAGGTCAATTTTCAGATTTTTTAGAAACTGCCACACTGTCTTCCACAGTGTGGAAAGAGGTTGTACTCGTTTACATTCCCACCAACAGTGTAGACATGTTACCTTTTCCCCTCGTCCTCTCCAGCATCTGTTGTTTTTTGAGTTATTGATGATGGCCATCCTGACTGGAGTTAGGTGGTATCTCAGTGTGGTTTTAATTTGTGTTTCTTTAATGATTAGTGAGGCTGAGCATTTTTTCATATATCTGTTGGACTAGATAAAGAAAATGTGGTACATTTACATGCTGGAATATTATGCAGCCATCAAGAAAAACAAAATTATGAACTTTGCAGCAACCTGGATGGAATTAGAGTCCATAATGCTCAGTGATTTATCACAAAAACAAAGATCTGAGTACCACATATACTCACTTATAAGTGGACCCTGAACATTTATCATAATACTATAAGAAAGGAATTGGCAGTAGTGGGACACTGCCAGGGAAGGGGAGGCGAGGGGCACATAACATTAATAAGGGTATCCATACTTTACCTGCATAATGATCACGTATGTACCTAACCCTGAATTGTACCCCACATTTTTAAAGGAAAAAATAGAAAAACTTTAGACAAATTAAAAAGAAATGAGGCAGGACAAAAGTTGTGATGGAAGGCATGGACATACAGGGCAGAAAATGAAGTTTGGACTAGATTAAGAATAACTTTGGCAGATGAGGAATTTAGGAACCACTTATTTTTAATCAGGAGTCAGGGAAGTAAAGTGGCAAAAGTGAAAAAACTATTTGATGTTGTTGATTAATGGCCCTTTACATTGATATTTGTCAAGCCACAGTTGTTATCAAAGGCATTTTAAATAATCAACACAGTAAAACAAAACTAACCAAAAAAATTTATAGATTACTATCTTGAAACCAAGTGATTATAAAAGGAATTTTAACTTTGCATAAATTTTTTGAAAAGACATCAAACAAACAAATACTTTATATTGAAAGAAACTGATTTTTATAACAGGGGAAAAAAGAATATTCCTTACTTTAAAATAAATCAAAGTCCTAAAATAATCCATGAGAAATGAAATAAGTAGTTTTTATAGAAAGGTATTATTTGATTAATACATCTTTAGGAAATAAAATGAAGAAATATTAAAAGGACAAGTTAACAACACTAAATTGAGATATACTGATTAAGTGGGCCACCAGTCAGTCAGTGGACTATTATGTTCTGTTACTAACCTCTCCTTGAAGCAATTGGATTCAGACACATTCTGGGTTAGATAGACTTTTGTGGGCTAGCCTAGAAATTCAACTGTCATTCATAACTTTGTTTCCATGGCAAAATGCCTTTGCAAGTTCTAAAGAGCAGACTTTCAAATTAACTTTTGGAGTATAATCTATTTGCAACTTGGGACCTGCCTGTGCTTTGAATGTAGATTTTCTATTGTAACCACAGCTTTAAATCTACTGAATCTCAGAGAATTCCAAACTAGTGAGTACCTTTCTTCCAATCCAACACCTTATTTGAAAAAAGGGGATTAAATAAAGTAACCCACCTGGTATGAAGAAAAGTCCATTCCAATAACTTGTTTCCATTAAGGGCATAATTATAAGGAAGCAAACATTTTGTCTATAAGAGTTAAAACATACTTGAGTATTTCTAACACTATATAATGGAAGACAGGACTTGTTTATGCTCTTTTTGCATATAGTTTGTCTCTATAATGCAAAAGTAATGAAAAATAAAGAATTGAGTAGATTGGCCGAGCACAGTGGCTCATGCCTATAATCCCAGCACTTTGGGAGGCCGAGGTGAGAGGATTGCCTGAGCCCACAGGTTCGAGAACAGCCTGGGCAACTTGGTGAGATTTCATCTCTACAATAAATTGAAAAAAAATTAGCTGGGCATGGTGGTGTGTGCCTGTAATTCCAGCTACGTGGAATGCTGAGGTGGAAGGATCACCTGAGCCCAACAGGTCAAGGTTGTGGTGGCCATGAGCATGGCACTGCACTTCAGCCTGGGCGACAGAGTAAGATTCCAACTCAAAAAAAAAAAAAAAAAAGATAATTGAGTAGATTATTCTTAAAATGCTTGCCTAATACTTTTCTTAATTATGACATTTAGATATTGTAGGTGACATTTTTGTAGAATAGAATTGTAAAGGTTGTTGTAGTCATTTTCCGTTGAACAGTACACAAAAAGTTGCAGGTAAACCCCTATAAACAATGTCTAGTGTTAAAAATTGTCTCTTTTTAAGAGGATGTTTATTGATCATGAAAAAAATAGAAAACACTTGGTTGAATTTTCAGTTATTTTGACTCTCAAGTCACTTCTTATTTCTTCTTTAACAAGAGAATAATTGAAATAGATATGGTAAAATAAATATCTCTCTCTTCCATCAGCTCATATTTTATAAGATCATTAAATTCAGAGCTGATAGGTTTGGAAGGTACTCCACGCCTTCTGGTCTCTAATGGCCAATAGCATCCTCTCAATTATTTTGATTACCAAAATTGCCCCCTCACATTTCTCAAATGACGCTATAGGGGGCAGCACTGCCCCATTAACGGGACATTCAACTAGATAATCTCCTAGTTGGGGTTCTTTATGAGGGGTCCACAAAAGCCCATACACCTTCAGAAGGTCCATGAACTTTGGAGGGATAAAAACCCAACCATGTGTTTTCATGTTCATATGGCATAACATTTAACAGTTGCTTTGTTAAAGACTACTGTTAAATGTTCTTATCCAAGCTAAGCAACAATAACTGTCATGTTAAAATATCTTTGTCTATAATTAATATGTATTTGCTTGCTATTTAATACATTAGTAAAGAAGCACATAATAGTGCAAAAATTTTGTGAAAATGTGTTAACTGTATTTCAATATAACTGTTTTATTTATCTTTATTTTATTCATTTAAAAAACATGTTTAGAAGTAGGGTCCATAGGCTTCACTAAATTGCCATAGGAGTCTATCACAGCACACACACAAAAAAGTCTAAACTTTCAGGTCTAGGGCGTCAACATCTTTGTACTGTTCTGCCTAAGTTGGGATAGGGCTAAATGAAGGAGGAATGATGATGGATCAGAACCAGGACCTCACTGAAGGAGTGTCCAAGAAGAGTGTCTGAAGAGTAAAAAAATCAGCATAACTCATAAATATAGAGTATATTTCTTTAGAAATATAGTTAGACTGGTACAAGACAGGAATAAAAGAAGGTATTGATAGGGTGCTGAATACAGCCTCTTTGACCAACTTTCTCTTCCACCAGACCAGACGCCCCAGGTTCTCAAACCTTGGTGTACATATGAATTATGAAGAACTTGTTGGGAATTGTTGGTTCAATGGAATTGGAATTACTGGGGACAGAGTATTGTACTCGTGATGCGCATGATACATAGACCAAACTCTGAGAATCCTAGGCTATACACACACCTCTTGCACAGTGTTTTAAAGGTTGTTCACACATCATATTCCATAGTTGCTGAATAAGTAAGTACATGAATAAGGAGTAAAAAAGATTCAGAAAAAATACATAGCAAAATCTGGCTAATACATTCTAGCAAATATTTAGGCTGCTAAAATTGAAACCAAACTATCTTGTTTATGAATAGATAACTTTAAGTTTTTAAAAATCAAATTGCGTGATTTAAATGCACCTTGTTATTTCTTAGTTCTTGATAGAGTCATTGCATTTCTAGTTATTCTAGAGCTGCTTTCAGGTTTAAACTTCCAATAGTTTAAATAGTGACTCACTGTACTCTTTAAAAACAAAGAACTGGTATGAGGCTACCATAATAACCTTTCAAGTAGATCAGGAGTTCACTAAATTGTTTTCTTTTCCATGTATTCATTTTCTAAGATTATTTTTTTGCAGTGAATATATATTTATTTTGTAATAAGGGGAAAGTTATATTAAATTTTACTTTAAAGTATAGTAGAACTTAAAGGATATAAAAAGTTTCAGAATTTTGACCCGTCACTGTACATGGTTCAAGGTGATTGTGGACCAATTATTTTCCACTGCCACTATATTTTCACATGTGACATGAAACAAATTTAGTTGGATTCGAGGCAAGGTGCTCTCCTGCCCTCCTAGGAACAGATTGTAATAGGTAGTTACTGTATTTAAAACTCTTTGAAGAAGAAAGGTGTTATTTAAGTATTAAGCATTGTTGTGAACATCCTGCCTTTTAAAAGTTCAAAGGGAAAGACAAAAGGACCTGTCTTTATTACTATTTCAAATTAATCTGAGAAGAATAAATTATTTTCAAGTCATCTAATCTTTCCTACTTGCTCACACTGCCTCCATCCTAGATTTCATTTCAGTCCAATCTATAGTCAGAGAGAGATGTAAATGCAACCTCTACATTTTTAGTGTTAATAAACATGTTTATTACAAGGTTTTCCTGAATGATTATTTGTACCCACAGTGTTGGAGAAATCTGTTTGCCTCGGTTAATGAGGTTTAACAATATTCCCATAAGCAGTGCTGCTTGCCTCCCAACATAAGTTGATAACACAAGGACATGTGGCTGTTCAATCTAGGTCTCATAAAGTGGTGTGCCAAGTCCTTTAACTATGATATGGTAGTGTAGATTTGTCTGGTTATAATAATCATTCCTGGAAGAGTCGTCAAAGATACCTTTGGATATTAGTTACTGGGAAGTTTTTAAATTCTTTTTTGGGGAATTCGCAGTTGCCAGTTAAATTAATTGAATTATCAGACCCTTTGCATGAAGTCAATTTTTATGACTGGTATGCCCGGTGCTTATGGGGACCCAGTCATCCCCCACAGCTTTTCAAGCTCTTGAGTAACAATTGCAGAGGCATCTGGCTTTAAGCTGGCCAAAGAGCTCATGATTTGATATAATTAATATTTTGAGAGGTTCAAATTGAATTTCAAAATGATGTTAAGAAGTCACAAATAGTAACTTTGAATATCTGTCAAAAGTACAATAATTCAAAAAAGAGTATGTCTAAACAGATTAAAGACTCAACTGAGACTATCATACATTTAGACTGGATAATTAGAGGATATACTTTTTGGCCCAGTGGGATGTGTTTTGAATTCAACACCAGTTATTTTTGGTAGAAGGTAGAGTCTGAATATTTAAAATGAAACGGCACCACGTTAAATTACCTGTTATAAAATGAAGACCTCTGTCTCTTCGTGATATTACCTTTCAGAAGAATAGTGTGATAGATTAAAATTTAGACTGTGTACCAAACTGAAAGTGTGAAATCCCATCTTTAATTACTTGAGAAATGAAAGGTTTGCAAAATCATGGTTATTCAGAGGGCTATTTGTGCCTCCATCTGTGTAAATGTATAGATTCCATGAAACCAAACTTCTTGCCTCATTACATGGGTAGAGTTTCAGTTAAAAATATAATTTCCTTCTGCTTGTATGAGAGCTGAAAAGGCATAAAGTTAAGTGAAAAGCCTGAACTTATTGCATACTGGTATTCTTGCAGTTGTAACATAGCAGCCTCAAATTAAGCGTTCCACTGTGTCCCTCAAGAAGAATGATCCAGAACCTGATGACGTCATTTGGGCTATCTACAGTGTTCTTTACACCATGTTAATATCACCTAGGAACCCTGTTAAGATGTTTGGGACAAACATTTTAAGTCATCAAGCTAGTTTTTTTTTTTTTTTTATCACAGAATACAAATGTAGATGAAGTAAAAGGGAATAATATTAATGTCCTCTATGTTATTGTAAGAAGCCTTGTCTTAAAATCAACTCAGGAGCTAAGGGCAACCTACTATTGACAGGCACTCTCCTAATCTTGCCCCACACTATTGTCCCTTATTAGACTCTCTCTTCGGGAATAACAACTTCCGTCCCCCCGCTGCCAGGCATATTGACCACTCTCAGCTCACACTGTGTTTCTCACTGAAAATTGCTCTTTGCCACTGCCCTGATCAAAGAACCATTCAAGGTTGGGTGCGGTGGCTCACGCCTATAATCCCAGCACTTTGGCAGGTGGAGGCAGGAGGATTGTCTGAGTCCAGGGATTAGAGACCAGCCTGGGCAACTTGGTGAGACCTCGTCTCTACAATACATTTTTAAAAATTATGGGGGCATGGTGATGCGCGCTTGTAGTCCCAGCTACTTGGAAGGCTGAGGTGGAAGGATTGCCTGAGCAGGTAGAAGCTGTGGTAGCCATGTGCATGCCACTGTACTCCAGCAAGTGTGATAGAATGAGATTCAGATTAAAAAAAAAGAAAAATTCCTTCTAAGGTAGCTTATGACCATATGACCAACGATTGACTGATATGGAGATAACATGCCCAGTGCTCTTACCTCAATATGGGCAACTTTGAGGGGTTATCTCAGCCCCAGAGTCTATGGTAGGATTGACTGAGATCTCAATTGCAACAGCTGTGAGGGGCAGCTCCTCTGCTCCCAAGTCCCTCACTTACTTACAGGTACATCTCCTGAGAGGACTCTCCATGTAAAATTTTCAATCACCACCTCATCTATTCCAGTCAATACCTCATCTATCTCTATTTTCAGGGAAGTCAATTTAAAATAGAGATTATCATCATGGGCTGGCCTATTGTATTGGTAGAACATGCTGCTACATGGGTTGACCTTCTAGTCAAGGATATCACTACCACCACCCTGCTTGAGGGGCTTTTAATATTAACAAAACCAAAACATTTCTTTTGATTAGTCCTGGAAGCTTATGACATGTAGGAGCATTTATACCTTTAATTAGTAGCAAGTTTCCTAGCAGAAGACAAGATAGAAGATATTTTGCTGTATAGGTAAGATTGGATGAGCTATAAAAGGAGAGGGGAGAAAAATACCTTTTTATGGCCTGATTAGGAGAAGTTCATAGTAAGGTTCCCTGGTATTGCATTTGTGTATGGCTGAAGGAGGAAGGGGAAAGGTCACATCAGGACAGGTACCCGGAGTCAGGAATGCTGAAAGGGAAGCTGTGAAAGGAAGCTACTTGTCAATTTTTGTTTTAAGATGACTCTAAAATGAAACTAATCTAGACTATTACTGCCCACACAGATACCTTTCTCTTCTGAACTCCTTTTCCCCACTCACTTTGGTGCTAAATCTTACTTTGTCATAAGTCATTTAAAGATTTGATAAGGATATACCTTCTCTCATACTTCTTTTGAATGCCTTGTAGTATTGACATCAAACTATGCACATAATAGGGGTTCAATAAGTACCTGTTGAATGAATGAATAAACTAGCTAAATGTAAGATGAAAGGAATATCAAGTTAGAGAAGAAAAAAGCATTCATGAACCAAACGCTCTGAAACTAGTTTCAGAAACCACTTAAAACTTGAGATTTGCTTTGGGAGGCTGAGGTGAGTGGATTGCCTGAACCCGCGGGTTCGAGACTCGCCTTGGCAGGCGAGACCTCATCTCTACAATAAATCAAAAAATTAGCCGGGCATGGTAGCGCACGCCTGTAGTTCCAGCTACTTGGAATGCTGAGGCAGAAGGATCGCTGGAGCCCAGCAGGTCGAGGCTATGGTGGCCGAGAGCAGCCACTGCACTCCAGTCTGGGTGACGGAGTGAGACTCCAACTCAAAAAACAAACAAAAAAACAAACCAAACAAAGTTAACAAAATGAAAATCTCAATCCATCTCAAAAATCTGTTACCTAAAAAAAGTAAGATTTTCAAAGAATCAAACTTGTAATAGGTTCCTAATATTGTTTTGAAAACAATTACCTGTGACAACTGAACAAGTATTTCCCCCATTCTAGGCCAGATTATTTTTGTCCAAAGTATAGATAACCATAAACTTCTATTTGTTTGCTCAGCTGAATTTCTTTCATGAAGCCATTTAGGCTAATGCATAATAAAGCATATTATATTTGCAAACTTTTCAAAAAATTGTAATGACAGGACAATAATTTTTGCATATATGTATACATATGTACGGAACAGTTTTATAAGCATCTACTAAAATCCAAATAAATGATAACATTTATTCTAAAGTAAATAAGTCAATGAAAAGAACTTAATGAGGACCTTACAATGAATTAGATACAGAAATACCAAATATGGAATGTTCAGGAGCCAGCCTTCCCGGGAAGAATCCCAGTTCTGCTATATATTATCAAGTGGCTTCATCCAGGCTGTCCTCTGTGCCTCCATTTACCTATCTGTGAAGTGGGTAATATGATAATGATGATGAAAGTAATAACAATGATAATAACCATGCCTATGTATAGGAGTTTGGATAAAAATTAAGTACATTAAAATATTTAACATTTTTAACAAAGTGCCAGCATGAAGCAAGCACTCAATCGCTACTAGCTATTACTACTACTGCTACACCATTACTATTACTATTAATGCCACGACCATGCTAGACATTAGATGTATATTTCAGGAAATATTATATATATCTTTCATTTTCCCCCATAGCAATTTTGGATGTGTGTTATAAAATATGGGTAAAGAATCTAAACCTTCTTTATGAGCCAATGAACAGTTTCTATAGATTCCAGAGAATAAAATTGACATAATTGATATGGTTTGTGAACCGTCAATTATTCTTACTAGTTGCCAGTAAATTCTCAATTTTTCCACTACCATTTTTACGAAACTTTGAATGATAATCTGTTTTCAAAACTTTACCTATGTAGCTACTTGTCTTCAATGTAAAATAGGTAAATATTTCATTCAAATAAAAATATAGCCATGGATTTCTGTTCCTAGAATTACTTCTTTGACTGAAAATTCTTATAAATTTCTGCATAACTTGAGGGCGGTATAACATATTATTAGTTATGAGAATGACATTTCTAATACAGTTTTTTGCTTTGTTTTGTTTTGTTTTTAGAGACAGGGTCTCCTGCTGTGGCAGAGGCTGGAGGAGCAGTGTCAGAAGCAATCATAGTTCACTGCAACTTCAGACTCCTGGGCTCAGCAATCCTCCTTGCCTCAGCCTTCTGAGTAGCTGGAACTACAGGTACACATCACCATTTCTGGATAATGTTTTGTTGTTGTTATTGTTTTATTTTTAGATATTGTCTCGCCATGTTGCCCACGTTGGTCCCGTACTCCTGACCTCAAACATTTCTCTGACCTCTTCCTCCCAAAGTTCTGGGATACAAGCATGAGTCACTGTATGTAGCCAAATGCAGTTTATTTTTTAAAGGTGTCATGCAAAATCCAACTTTGATAAGAAGGTAAATTTTGAGTATGTATATAAAGATTTTTTAAATTTAACTTTTTGAGTTCATTAGAGATTCACGAGTAATTGTAAGTAGTAAAGAGATATATATTTTACTCTTTACTCTCGGTCACCCAATGGGAGCAATCTTAACAATATAACAACCAGAATATTAACATTGATACAGTAAAGAAAAGAACATTTCCATATATCAAGAATCTCTCATGTTGCTCCTTTATAACCACATCTAATCCCCCCCAATTCTTACCTTAACCCTGGGCAACCAATCATCTGTCTTCCATGTCTAGAATTTTGTCATTTCAAGAGTATTACATAATTGGAATCATATAGTATATAACCTTCCATGATTGCATTTTCTTATTCAGTATAATTTTATGTATGTCTTCCTTTTTATCTCTGAAAGTATTTTATGGTATGGGTGTAGTATGGGTTATTCAACTGTTCACCCCTTGAAGAACATCTGGGTTGTTTCCCATTTGTGATATTACAAAGCTGCTATAAATTTGTGTACACGTTTTGTGTTATCACAGTTTTTATTTCTCTAGGAAAATCCTCAGGACTGCAATTGGAGGGTTGTTCTATATTTGTGGTTTAGTTTTTTAAGAAATTATTGAATTATTTCTTAAAGTGTCTGGACCATTGTACAATCTCACTAGTGAAGTACGAGTGATAAAGTGTCTCCACAGCCTCACTAGCATTATAGGTGGTCATTATTTTAGATATTCTGGTAGATGTGTAGTAATATCTAAATGCAGCTTCAAGTTGCAATTCTCTGATGGCTAATGGTTTTGAATATCTCTTCATATGCTGGATTAGATTTGTATTTTCTGAAAATTCTCTGTCTTCCTGGATCGTCTTTTTTTGTGATTATTTTTCTAGAAAGAGCAGGATTTTGTTGGGGTTTTGTTTTGTTTTGTTTTCCATTAGCATTTCTGGGTTGTTGACACCTTCAAATCTAGGACATATGAGAAATATACAAAACTATACTTATTCTGAAATGGATACTCTGTACTCTGAGCCATTAAATGGTACTAAGGCAAGCAGAGAAATATTACTTAGATGAAATGGCCCTCCAAATAAGTATTAAATACTACTATTTAAAGATACTTTGAACATTAAAATACTAGAAACAAAACAAAAAAGACAAAAACAATTGAATAAAACATAGTTTATATATATACATATATACACACATACTTTTTTTTTATTTCAAATGTTCAAAGCTGTTTAAGAGTATGTGGTATGCTGTTGATTAGAAAACTATCATATGTCACTCATTTAATTTCCATGATTATTAAATTAATACAAGTTTTATATCTTCAAAATTCAGAGGGAATTTGAGATGATCTCTTTGTGTTCACTCTTGTTCCTCAACAGTCTAATTTTCTTACTTGAGTGAGAAGTGAGGGATGGATCTGTCCCCACACCTCTAGGAATCCACACTCTTCTGGGTTCCACTATTGGATGAGAAAGCAACATGCGGACCTCACCATGTGCACTAATAGTGAAACATTAAACATTAAAATTTTAGCATTAATGATGTAGGCATACGTGTGCCTATTTAACAGATAATAATAAAACGGGACTAATTTTGACTTTTCCTGATTATTTTGTAAAATAAAGTTGACATTATAATGAATACTTAATAGTCATTGCCCATGAAGTGATAATTAAAAGCAAAAAAAAGTAACTTTACCATTCAAATATGCTCACAAATGTAAATTTCTTCCTTTTCTTGGAACATTCTATACTTCAATTTTTAACATCTGCCAATTAATATTATCATTAATTCTAACACTTTAATCAGATAGCAAAAAGAAAACCAGAAAAGGATGGGTTCCGAATAGTTTGTCTTTCAATTATCAACACATATTGCATTCATTAATGTTCTAGCCCATCAATATATATTATAAATACAAATATTCAGACTATAGTTTATTTGTCCCCACACCTCTAGGAATCCACACTCTTCTGGGTTCCACTATTGGATGAGAAAGCAACATGCGGACCTCACCATGTGCACTAATAGTGAAACATTAAACATTAAAATTTTAGCATTAATGTATATGTATATTTAGCATTAATATACATGTATATTTATGTTTACAGAAATAATAAGAACCTCAATGAATTGATGTAAAATTTAGTCATACGATCCTAAAATAATGTATAAGATAGTCTTATCATAATTCATTTTTTACTATTCAGACTTTAGATTTCAATTAAAATTATTTATTCCTTACCTAATAGATTATTGACACCCTAATGAGTTTGAGTCATAGATAGGTGAAAACGCAAAACCACTATCCTTCAAAAACATGCTATCTAGTTTTATAAATAAATGGAAAGCACTGACAATGTATTTGACAATTGAAAATTGCAGTTATCTAAATGCTGTACACAGTAGTACACCATCTCCATCCTCACGTGTCCAAAAGGAGCCCCTCAGAGGGGCTCTTGTTCCAGGCTTCCCATCTGAGAGGATGATGACTTTATTCTTCCAATTGCTCAAGCTCCAAACCTTGGAGCCACCTTTAGCTCCTTCTTTTTTTAACTCCCACAATTCTTTAATATATTCCTCAGTTTCATTTCATTTTTCAAATATATGCAGAATGTGACTGATTCCCACCTCACTGGGCCAATGCTTCACGTGAATAATTGCAGTATTAACTGCTCTCCTGAGTTTGACCTCACACCCTTTCACACTATTTTCAACAAAGTAAAAGAGTAAATCTGCTCAGTTCTCTGCTCTGAGTCCTCCCATTTTTTCCATCACTCTAAGCTCCAGGAACCTACTGTTCCTACATAATCAGAAGATTCTCTGGCCTCTGAGCCTTTGCAGTTGTTAATCGCTGGACCTGTAAAGCTTTCTCCCACGCATCCTCATGCTTTGGTTCATCCATTTCCTTAATCTTTAATCAGATCTTACAGGATATCTGAGTTGTGTTTGTCATTCTATTCAATATTAACCTTTATGCCCCCTTAACACCTCCTATACCCTTTCTCCTGACTTTCTTTTCTTTTCAGCAGGTATTAGTAATGTGGTACTAATTTTACCTGTTTGTGCACTTGATACTTGTCTAGCTCACTAGAACCCACAATTCACAAGAGCAGGAATTTCTGTCCCCAGCACTTAGGAGAGTGTATATGAGAGACTAGATGCACAGTAAATTCTTATTGAAGGAAGAAAGAAAGAAGGGGAAAGGAAGAGGGTAGGAAAACATAGGAAAGAAGGAAAAAGAAATGAGAAAAGTCTTTACAGGTCTCTTGGAGTGTCAAAGAAGAATTACTACCTGAAAAAGACTTACTCTGAAGAAACTAAAATTCTGTGCTCAATTTTATTTTATTTTATTTTTTATACTAAAGATGGTGTATAATATTAAATAGTCACAGAGAATTACCCGTCTGCTGGGATTTAAATCAAGTTTAAAGTTTAATTATATTTATTTTCCAAGGCATCTGTACCTATAACTTCTGGTGTTCTGTTACACAGTAGAGTAACTACAGCAAATAACAATGTAAGTAAGGTATATTTCAAGATAGCTAAAAAAGTGTGAATGTTGTCAGCACAAGAAATGCTAAATGTTTAAAGTCATGATGATAATTACCCTGATTTGATCATTATGTTATGTATAAATTCATTGAAAAAATACACTATAACCCATAAGCATATACAATTATGTATCAATTACAGATACAAATAACAATTAAAATATGGATTTATTTCATAATTCCATCTTTTTGTTAGAAGTTTTGTAGAATAGTCTCTCTCCTTTCCACTTCTGCTTTTTCTGTTTTTTCCACGTGTTAATTTTTATCTATTCTAGTTCCTTCAGTTGTCTTGAAGTAGTTCTTGTCCCATTTAAAACCTGGAAAATACCTAAATGAAATTAGACACTCAATACATATTTATCCATTCCATATTATTTTCTCCTTTAATATAGTTACATCATCTCACCTAGATACTCATTCCCATCCTTAGCGCTAAGGTAAAAGCAACTATACATGAAAGGCAGGAAAGAGAATACACTCAAGGAAGTAACTGCATAGACACTGAATCACAAAACACTCTTTCCTATTCTACTGTGTCAGACAGAGCAAGAGAGTCTTCATGTGTTCAAAGTCCACTCCACAGTTAAAACTATTTGAGGAGCTAAATGCTATACTTTCATACCCAGATATACAATGAGGAATTAAGACTAAATGGTTTCAAGTTATTTTTTAAAATTCTGAAAATCTAACGTCATTATCTTTTATAGCTTAAAACAGTAATCTTTTCAATACTATTTGAACTTAGAATTAGGTATTTTTCCATTGCATTGAGCATACAAAAGACTGACTTAATGACTGAAAATGGGATGGCACAAGGAAAGCCTGCCTCACTGAGCCAGTTAGATGCTGTTTGCTGACACAGGTGGAATGGGAAGCTCTCACTATAATTATGTTAGATCATTCAAAGCTAGGGACCATATTTTACTCATCGTGTGCTTAGAAGAGTGTGTTAAAAATGAAAGAAATTCCAATATTTGTTTAATTGAATTGCATGGATTTAAATGGTGTTTAACAGAGTATATAGGAGTAGAAAAAGATATGTGAGAATTCAACTGGAGAATCAGGATGTGAGCAGAGAAAGAAACATAGAATGCTTACTTTAAAGAGAACAAGAACTCAAATCATCAACTCAGATGCTTCTCATTTAAACCAGGATGTGACCAACTAGCAGGACTAAATGTTTTAAATGACTTACTCTAGTACATTTCATTCTTTTTATGTGTCTCAGTTAGTGTATAGTACATAATTAGTCTCATTGAAATTCTGATTTAAAAAATTTAGTATCACCTCTTGATGTTACTTGCATTAATAATTTGCATTTCATGAACATAACTACAATAAATGATTTTCTCTGAGAAATATGTTTAAATAAATGTAAATAGCATCTTCTCCTTATATCGCATGTTGTTCCAAAGTTCTATGATACATGGATTGATGTTACGACAGCTGACTCTAGTACCTGGTATCCTCATTTTTTTATTCCAATTTCTAGCACTAGGTGATCAATCTGTTTGTAAAATAATATTTACATTTTTAAGAGGGGGAATAAATGTCTTTAAAGCTCTTATCACTGTATCTGCCATACAAGTGTTCAATAGACATTAGCTATTTTCATTATGCTTTTTAAAATGTTTTCCTTCTGGCTTTGCTTAAGCCATATTTACTTGGAATTTTTATATTCTGTTTATTATCTTTGTAGGATTTAATTCAAAAAACCACTAAAAAGATAATGTGCATGTGTATTTCCTCTTTCCCTTGTTTTAATGTCTATGTAGAAATCTTTATCAGCTGTCAAAATTACCTGCGGTAATTCTGAAATGAAATGAAAGAAATTCAAGAATGAATATTGTGTCTGGATTACTTGAATTGAAAAGTAATGTTTTTCACTTTCATTTTCCATGAATTTAAGCTTCAAAAATGAAAGTAATTATAATTAGTCTTTGAGAATGAAGTGGACATAATTCCACTTCTTGGGCAGCATGCGATATCTTCGGAATTAAGCCGTGGGACCTGAGGGTGGACAAGAAACTGATCTTGGCAACCGAGCAAACATTTGTTCCGTTTTCAACTCTTAAGTATTATCTCTGCATATCTATAACAACCACACAGCTTCTGATGTTTCTGCCAAGTACCCACCTGCCTTTCAAATGTCCTAACAAATACTTTGGTTGCATCCAAACCGCATGAAGCATCCTATTACCAAAATGTTTGTAGGGCATAAAAGGAATGCTGGCAGTGCATGAAGTAGTAAATGCCTTCTCTGTTGTTGGTAATTTCCACATTGCTATTTTCATCAATTACCCACAATCAGAGGCTTGTGGGATGGGGAAACTCACATGCAAACTCTTTAAAATCTGCCCTGAAAGTGAATTAATATTCTTCATTTTGTGATGGTAATTGGTGACCAGCTGCCATGAATCACAAAAAATGTTAGTGTACTTTCAACCTAACAATCTTTTGTCAGCTTAACAAACAACAGGTTGAAGGCTGTAAAAGCAAATCAGAAATAATATGTCAATTATATCTTATCAGCACAACTATTTGCCTGGCTTTCTCTGTAGATAAGGCAAAACATATTTATCAGTGTTTGGAATTGAGAAGGAGAGTACAAGTTATTTTCTCAATACCCTGATAGAGAGAGACAAGGACATATCTTTTGCTTCTAGGATTTGCAAAAAAGAAAAAAAAGAATTAAAGTATAAGTTTCTGAGTAAAAAGATAACAAAACTAGGGCAAATTTAATTATTCTTTTATCCTACTTGAGAGAAATAAAGTCTGGAACCACAGACTTTATTTGATATCTACAGGTTTTGGGGGATGAGTTAGCAACTCTTCAGCCTTATTTTTTTTAAAGAGCTATTTTAATTTTCTTCTTGGAAGTATTCTTAAAGAATGAACTCTAGAAATATGTGTGCATATGTGTGTGCATTAATTCTAAAGTACTATCTTTAATAATCAAGCTGCTTGAAGTATCTATGATAAAAATGGAAAGGTGAAAGATTTCAGAAAATATTTTGAAACCATTCTTTGGAGTGGAAGAAGAGTTGAGAGTAATTAGAGGACAGGATACCAATTCTTAAAATAATCTCTCAGGAGCATTCTGTCATGTATAATTCATGAATAAGCCTGTTACACTAACTTAGAAAAATAATATTGATATTAGACATGTGGATGAACAAATTGGACTCACATAGGTGTTATCAAAGCATACTTTTAAAAGCTTCATCTTATGATGCGTCACTTGACACATTAGAAATGCAGAGTAAACAAATGGAAGATCACAGCAGTCACAGGGCCTTGGCCTTATGTTGTCATAAAAGCTCTTTTTACCCATGAAAGAAACTTCCAGAGAAATACATTAAAACTGTTGTTTTCAAAAATATATTAATATAATAATCCTATTTTACTTTTTGAAGTACCAAACAATAGCAAAAATATATAACTCTTCTTTTCTGACACCAAATTGAATACTGTGTATTCATGTGCGGTTTATATTACAAATATATGAAAAAAAATTAAGTTATTCCAGAATAGTAAAATAACAATATTTTGAATCATCATCTTTATTGAATGTTTGTAGATTTTTATTATACTTTGGACACTGTGCTGTCATTTTAAAATGAATAAAACATGGTGACTATAATCAAAGGGATAGTGGTTGACAAAGTTTATAAAAATTTAAAAATGATGACAATGAAAAATAATCAGCAAATTATTGTTAAAATAAATATTTTTCTTATATATGAGGACCTCAGCTTTCTTATAAATACCAAAAAATAAAGTTTATATATGCTTTGAGGAAAATTTCAACTGTGAACCACTAAGCAACCTTGATTCATTTTCAAATAAATTCAGTCTATGCTCATAGGCAGAAATCTTTGTTATGATTATATAACTTGAATATATTACTTTTTTAAGTCTAATCACAACCCTGACTTTATATTCTACTTGGTTTGATTGCTTAGAAAAATAAGATTTCAGATTAGAAAAAGAAAACATGGCGTGATAAATTGGGCTGCTGCCTTTCTAAATGAAATTTAAAACCTGAAATTCTACCCAGATTTATAATCAGGAATTTACTCTTACCTCTGTTTTGAACTTCATAACTTATTTTAAATATAAGTTTTAACTAGTCTTTCCTCTATATGTTTTATAAATAATAGCCTTTCTCCAAAAGCAATAAATTTTATATGACCCTAAATTGAAGTTATGAGGAAATATGAAGTACTATATATACTGTCGGTGAATAGCAAAGGCTAACCTAGAAGAATTTATGAGTGAAAAAGTCCACATTGAGCAAGCTCATTCCCATTCCATTCCTTCTTTCCTTTATTATTTTAATGAGGAATATTTGACAATGAAATACTGTATATGTTTAATGTATAAAATTTGATTATTTGATATCCTTATATGTGGTGAAATAATCACCACAATTAAGCTAATTAACACATCTATCACCTCATATAGTTACCATTTTCTTTGTGTGTGTGTGAGTGTGTGTGTATATATGGTCAGAAAACCATTATCTTAGCAATTTCATGTACATAATGAAATATTATTAACTATAGTTACATCATTGTACATTAGAGCTTTAGAATTCATCTTGAAGAACTGAAATGTTATATCCTCTGACCAAAATCTACTCATGTTTCTTTCCTCTAATTAGTGGGTAACAACCATTCTACTCTCTGCTTCTATGAGTTCAATTATTTTAGATTCAAGGTGTAAGTAAGATCATGCAGTGTTTTCCTTTTAAACTTATATTTAAAATAAGTTATGAAGTTCATATATATACATACACACACACACACAAACACATACACACTTTTTAATATATTCATCCCTTAACAGACTTTTAGTAAGTTTCTATATACTGGCTATTGTTAATAATGCTGAAATTGACATGGTAACACAAACATCTCTTTGAAATCTTGACTTTATTCACTTTGGTTATATAACCAGAAGTAAAACTGCTGGATCATAAGGTAGTTTCATGTTAGTCCACATAAAAATCAAATCAAGAATAAATAGAAGATCCAGGTCTTGCTACAGATTCCTCCTCTACTTACTCATTATACAACATATACAAGTTTACTATAATATTTTGGAAACAATACTAAGTTTATGTCATTGTTATCTAAAATAGTTTGACAAAACAAGTCAAATCCATCCTTAGGTTTAACTCCAGCAGAAATTTAAAATTTGTTTTTAGCATTCTTATTAAAGAAAACATGATGTGTTTATTTATCTTTAAGAGTTGTTAAAGCCCTTATTCCAGTTTTTAGAATTAGGAAAATGAGAGGTTATATTTCCAAATATTCTGAAATAAACTTTTATATCGTAGCTACAATGCATCTATTATATTTGGTGATTTAAATACACTCATTTGTAGCCTAGATAATTATTTGCAATTCACCACCAAATAAAATTGTTTGCATTTCACTTTATATCCAATAATATTTAATAATGTCTTAGTTTGATCGCATGCTGTATTATCAGTTTATCATTAGTCCCTCAAATTGGTATCTCTCAAGGAGCCTAGAAAAGTAAATAATTATGTTTATAATAATAAAATTAAAGTATTTTCATGTGTTGTTTGGTGTTTTACTGTAATAATAATCCCAGAGAAGAATAGCAATGATCGGTTAGATTAATTTGAGACTAATGGAACATCAGCAGACCTAATCTACTAAACATTCTTACAGATGAGAAAAATTATACAACTAATACATTTGAATTGGGACACATTTTATAAAAATAAAAGCAACAACAAAAATGGTGCTTTCAATGTTCCAAGTCCTGTTGTAAATTCTTTGCATATTTTGAATTGTTTTATCTTCAAAGCAACCCATGAGGCAAGTGCAATTCTTGTTTCTCATTTTAAAGATGAGTAAAATGAGATCTAAAGAAGTGTAATTACTTGTCAAAATTCACATAGAGAGTAAATGGCAAAGTTGACATATATTTCAAACTCAAGGAATATGATTGTTCAGTCCATGGTCTTAATCTACCGCACCATAGTATTAGAGATAGTGGAACAATGAAAGCCAAAAACAGTCACTAGAGAAAAAGAACAGGCCAGTTTATATTTATTTGAAGTAGACATGTTTTTAATTCTCGGGTTTCCTTGGTGTGCCTGAATCTGGGTTGAGAAAAATTGTAGTCCAGTGTGTATTCATTTTTTTTCTCTTCTTTCATTCCTCTGGTTTATATGTCATAGTGCCTCTGCATTTAAGGTTCAGAACCATGAAGGACTGAAGTCAGCTATTTATAGAATTAATTTCGTTGGTGACTTCTCAGAATATTTGAAAATGTTCAGGTGAGGGAGTCTGATGGTAACCACAATGGTATAACGTGGCAGTGGTGTCTTCTATGACCTCTTCTGCCTGTGTCTGCTCTGGTATTTTATAATTGGGCTTCAACTTCAGGGACCTAATTTATTTAACTGGGGCTTCTTATCAGGTGTTGAGGCAAAAACCCTTTTATTAACAGATGGAATGACATCACTTTTTAAATTTTCATCCAGAAAAAGAAAAACCCAAGTTTGAAAGGTACTATATATTCATTGCAACCTATTTAACAACCTACTATGCAATTCTTTGAAAGGTGTGATTATAGGCTGTACAAACACAATTAAATTTCAAGAAGGGCCTATTTTGCAACTGTCTGTTGCAAACTTTACTTCAGGGTGCCCAGTTGAGATAAGGGCCAGAATTTGAAATATTATGATTCAAAAAGTAAAAAGAAAGCCCATGAGCTAAGCATGAGTCATTTATATTCTTAATACTTAAACCCTGCATTTTCACTTCCAAGCCATATTACTTGTGATAAATATTTGCATGTGACAGTAGGGATAATAATATGACTAATTTCAAAACTAAATACAAGCAAAATAAAAAATTCCCAAATAAATAATTTTCAATTTATTGTAAATATATAAGGAAGATTTTCTCTCCCATATAACCAGTTCCTAGAATACGTCTTCCTAGTATAAGTATACCAATATAATGAATTATTAATTGTCCTATCTATTGCCAATCTGTCTTCTTAATCTCATAAAACAGTATTTCTGAAACCAGAACACATAGCTATATTGAAAATAAAACTACATTCTAAGTTTGGAATGCATACTTGAAATCTTACCTAAAGACCCAGAAGGTATTTTGACTCCTTTCTGGAGATGGGAGAAGTGTGCTAAGAATAGACACTGTAGGAATTGTGAAAAGATTCCTGGAGTTCTGTTTTCCAAATCTTTTCGACAGGTAATGTACAGTACACTATTTATTGGCAGTTATTTATAATAACATTTTGAACGATATTTTAGGTAGCTATGTAAAATATACAGCCATTAACCTTTTCAATAAGTAAGTTACTAATAATGTGCCATTTGCTAAGCTTCTAATGTCTTATGTCTAATACTCTATAGTTGATAAACCAGTCGTAAATATTTGTTGATTGGTCAGAAGTGTTTTTTTAAGAGCAGTCTTGCAAGAAACTTTATTAGGCATTCAAAGTACAGGAGTCAAGTTGATGGTTAACTTTTTAATTCATTCATACATGTATTCAGCGATCATCAATGAAGCGCAATGTTATGACTACACTATGCAAGAAAGAGTTACAGATGAAGAAAAGTGCAGAATCACCTATAGTGGGGGCTGGCATACTGTAAGCATAAAGATTGGAGCATGAAATAACTAACTCTGACTGGAAAGTACGAGAAAAGCTCTCTGGAAGAAATGATAATTGAATGAAGATGTTGATTGTGGTCAGACCAATCCTCCACAGAAACTTGAAAATTTTTCACTCACTTTAGGACTCCCAAGCTGTTTTTATGCTATCTTTACTTGATTCTGCTGTCTTTCCTAATACAAGAGCTCTTCGCTTTTATTTATTTTTTTTTATGTATGAATAAATGTTTTACATTGGGAATCCATCATTTACTTTTCTTTTTCTTTTTTTTTTGGTAAAGAAACAGATAATAAAGATTTTAGGTTTTTTAGGCTACATGGTCTCTGTTGCAGCTACTCAGTTCTGCTGTTGTACAAAGAAAGCATTCAGACCAGATGGAAAAAAATCAGAGTGGCTGTGTTCCAACTAAACATAAGTTATAAAAATAGGCAGTAGGCAGAATCTGCCCTGCAGGCTGTAATCTGCCAACCTTTAGTACAGAATACCCACCTCAAATGTACCTCGTCTATGCTCCCACTGTACCCCAACTCATTATCCCATCTGTACTCCAGTTACCAATCATATTCTCTATATTGAAGCGTAAGCATTAACTTATGACCCACTTTCCTTACCAGATGGTAAGTGTACAGAGGTCAGGAATCACACGTATAGCTGCTTAATATGTTTTGACTTGATGAACAAATAAATGTACAAAGTGAACCATTTAAAAGTTGAACAAAATAGAACCAAGGACAATCTGATGCCCAATTCAGATGCTACTTGATTATTCCAGAACTTAAGACAAATGCAAAAAAAGAGAAGTAAACACAATTTTAATAAAAATGTATGGTCTATGGTAGAAAATATACTCATTCTAATTTTTGTTTCATTGATAAGAAAAAATTAAAAATAAGTACGGTGTTGGCTTGAAAATATCGTTGTTTTTGAATGTGTCACCTACTTTTAGACACTGTAAAAAGGTCCACAGCCATAAGTGCAAATCCATAATTTTCAAATGAAGTTCTATGTCTAAATTTATTTTTATTTTTTCAGAAATCAACATAAATGACTAACCTCAGATCAAAGTATAACTGGAAATAAAATATAAATGAGTAGTTATCTGTATTTTATTTTACCAAATTAAAAAAATCAATTCTTTTTATTGTAATTTTTAACCTGAAAGTACTTTTTACCTGTATCCAAAATGCAAAAATAAAACTTTTATTAAGTTTAGTTTAAAGTAGTTATATTTTTTCTTTTAGTAAAAACATAGAAGAGTAAAAGAGTGTGGAAAATTAAAAATGCCCAAACTAATCAAAACAGCTCATTTATAGAATTAAATTCACAAAAAAAGAATAATTATATAGAAATAGCTTTCCATAGCTTAATGAAGTCAGTTATGTTGAACTGATATATTCCTGGGTATAATTTAGTCCCTGATTCTATACCAATTTGTAAAATTGCTTTAAAAATGAAATGTTTAGTTTATAATAAGCATGTTAACTATTCTTTCCATTCCACAATTTTTAGTAGTTCATAAATAATGCATTATACTAGAATAATTCTCTTTTTAGAATGTACAACATATATCCTCAGAAAGGTCCATCTAAAGGTAGGCAATTCGCACATTAAATACACCAAAAATATTATATAATATAAACTGGAGACACCTAAAATCACATTTAAAATCGTTCATTTATTTACCTCTGTTTATTTGTTACCTTTATTTTACCATTGTATATATAAATGTTTGTATTCATATAAAAAGTGGATTATTTAATCATTCAACAAATATACATGGAACCCTGCTGTGTGGCAATCACTTGGCAAAGCACTTGGAAATAATATAATGAACATAAAACTGGAGAGAGAGAGAGAGAGAAACATAGATCAGATTTGCCACCTTTACATAAACACGTGGAACTCCCAATAAAATACATAAGCTATTATTTTTTTCAGGGTAAAGGCAACAAAGAACAGTAATATCTAAAATAAGAAAAACAAATTAGGTGAGCTCTGGGAGTATTCTAGCTCACAGCCTAGAGGAAATTTCCAGGCTGCTATCCAAAATTGGGGGACCCAAACAAAGTTCATTATCCTTGATGAGTTAGGAGCCATGTTTCAGCGTCCAAGGAGACTAAGGTGCCTAGAATTTTGAGACCCACATAAATATAGTCAGCTGATCATTGATGAAGGCACAAAGTCAATAAAATGGAGCAAAGATAGTTTTCAACAGATGGTGCTGGGACAACTAGAGATTCACATACAAAAAATAATTTAGACACATAACTTATATCTGTCACTTAAGTTAACGCAAAATGGATGACAGATCTCAATGTAAAACACAAAAGATCTAAAACGCTTACAAGAAATATAGAAGATAATCTAAATGATCAATGTCTTTTTAGATATAGTACCAAAGACAATCCATGAAACAAAGAATTAATAAGCTGGACTTTATCAAAAGAAAAAAAATCTGTTCTTTGAAAGACACTGTCTAAAGACAAGCCACAGTCTAGGAAAAGATATTTGCAAAAAGACCATTACCTCAAATACACAAAGAACTCTTACAAATCAATAATAAAAACAAGTCTACTAAAAAATAGGTTAATAACTTTAACAAACACCAAAGAAGTATACAGATGGCAAATAAGCTTGTAAAAAGATCCTTTATATCATAGATTATTAGGGAAACAAATTAAAACAACAATGATGCACCACTATCCACTTATTAGAATGGTCAAAACCAGAACACTGACAGCATCAAATGTTAGCAAGAATGTGGAGCTAAAGCAACTCACCTTTGGCTGATGGAAATGCAAAATACTTTGGGAGATGGTTTGGTAATTTCATATAAAACTAAGCATATGCTTACCATATGATCCAGCAATCACACTCCATGTTCTTTACCCAAAGAAACTAAAAACATACATTTCCACAAAAACCTACAGATGGACATCTACAGCAGCTTTATTCATAACTGTCAAAATTGGAAGCAACTAAGATATTCTTCAATAGGTAAACGAATGACACGAAGAATACTTAACACATATTACCAAGTGAAAGAAGCTAATATGAAAAGCCTATATACCGTATGATTCCAACTATAATCATGCATTACATAGTGACATTTCAGTCAATGACAGCAAATACAAAGGTGGTCTCATAACATGAAAATGCTATCAGTGTGTAATACACACATACACACAAACACACATACATATACACATAACAATGAAATATTGCTAAACCATAAAAAATTATGTAACCATGTCTTTTGCAGCAACATGGAAGGAAGTGAATGCTATTATCTTAAGGGAAATAACTCAGAAACAAAGAGTCCAATGCCAAATATTCTCACTTATAAGTGGGAGCTGAATAATATGTACATATGAACATAGAATATAGAATAATAGACATTGGAGAATTTGAAGAGTGGGTAGAGAAGAGGAATGTGAAATTACTTAATATGTACAATGTACACTACTCAGATGATGACTACACTAAATAGGCAGACTTTACCACTACACAATTTAAACTGCACTATATCCCCTAAATTTATAACAAAAAGTATTTTTTTAAAAGAGCTGAAATATTCCTATTGTCTAGTGACATCATAATTGTCTGTCATAATGTCATAGCGTAATGCATTATTCAGGTGATTGTGGTGATGCTGGTGTTAACAAATTTATTGTACTGCCAGTCATATAAAAGTATAGTATAATACATAAAATACAATTATGTATAGCGTATAATACTTGATAATGATACAAATGACTATGTTACTGGTTTATGCATTTACTGTACTATATTTTCATCATTATTTTAGGGTATACTCCTTCTATTTATATATAAAAATTACTATATTGCTTCAGGCAGGTCCTTCAGCAGGTATTCCAGAAGAAGGCATTATTGTCATAGGAGATGACAGCTCCATGCCCATTTTCGCCCCTGAAGAACTTCCAGTGGGACAAGATGTGGAGAGGGATGACAGGGATATGGATGACCCTGACTCTGTGAAGCCTAGGTGAATGTTCATATCTGTGTCATGGTTGTTTAAAAAATAAAAAATAGAAACAAGTGTAAAGTCAGCATATAAGAAAGAAAATATTTTTGTACAGTTGTATGATGTTTTGTGCTTTAAGCTAAGTGTTATTAAAAGGAGTCAAAAAGTTTTAAAAAATCAAAAATTTATAAATAAAATGTTACCATAAGCTAAGGTCAATTTATTAAAAAGGAAAAATATTTTGAACAAATTTAGTGTAGCCTAAATGTAAAGTGTTTATAAAGTCTACAGCAGTAGACAAGTCCTAGTCCTTCACATTCACTCACCCTTCACCTGCTGATTCACCCAAAACAACCTCCAGTCCTGAAAGCTCCATTCATAGTAAATGCCCTATACAGGTATATTTTTTCCTTTACTACTGTGCTTTTTCCACGTTTAGATCCATCCATACTTACCATTGTGTTGCAGTTGTCTCCAGTGTTCAGTACATTCACGTGCTGTATAGACTTGTAGTACAGGAGCAATAGACTATATATTAGGTATGTATTAAGTCATACCAGCTAGGTTTGTTAAGTCTACTTTATAATGTTAGTACAATGATGAAATTGTTTAACTATCCATTTCCAAGAATGTGTCTGCATTGTTAAGAGTTGCATGACTGTATAGGACATTCTAGAAAAGGCAAAGCTATGGAAACAGTAATAAGATCAGTGGTTGAGGGGTTCATTACAGCAGGAATCAAAATATATACACAGGACATGGTGGACTTTTAGGGCAGTGAAACTACTCTTCATGATACTATAATGGTATATATATGCTGTTATATACTTATAAAAACCCATAGACTGTATAACACCAAGAGTGGACCTTAATGTGAACTATGAACTTTAGTTATAATGATGTGACAATGTAGGTTCACAGATTGTAACAAACATACCACTTTCATTGGGTTATTTACAATGTAGAGCCTATGAATGTGTGGGGGCAGAGGGTATATCAGATTTCTATACCATCTGCTCTATTTTCTATGAACCTGTGTAGGGCACTTCCCATAAATGAAGCTTTTAGAACTGTGTAGTTTGTTCTGGGTGAGTCAGTTTGTTCAGGGTGAGTTGTTTGTTCTGGGTGAGTCAGTGAATGAATGTTTAGTGAACATGAAGGCCTAAGACATTACTTCACACCACTATAGACTTTATAAACACTATATACTTAGGTTGTACTAAATTTATAAATTTTTAAAATAATAAATTAATCTTAGCTTACTGAAAATACTCTAAAAAGAAAAGAATATTAAAAACAAAGCATAAAAAGCTAATATAAACAGAGACAGAAATTTCACAGATACGATTAGTTTAAAAAGACTTTAAAAAGCTGTTTTAAATATACTGCATATATTCAAAAGCAGAGGAAAGCATGAGCATGGTGAGGAGAGGCATAGAGCATATATTTTAAAACCCAAAATAAACTCCCAAAGATGAAAACACAATATCTGAGATGAAATATATGCTAGACAGGATTAACAGCAGGTTGGAGACAGAAAAAAAAGATTAGTGAACTTGAAAACATGGCAATGTAAACTGTTCGAATGAACAGAGCAAAAAAGACTGAGAAAACAAACAAACAAAAAACAGCTTCAGTAAACTCTGGCACAATATCAGGAGACATAACATACTTGAATTTGAAATCCTGAAAGAGGAAAATGAGCTAGAAAATAAATATTTGATGAAATAATGACCAAAAAAGTACTGCACAACAATTACAAACTCAAAGATCCAAGAAGTTCAAGAAAGGTTGGCCAATGAAACATGAATCAAACCACAAGAAGACATATCATAACTTCTAAAAAGTAGTAATTAATTGTCTTAAGATTAACCTAGGGGAGAAAAAAGACATATTTTGTAGAAAAAAATTATGAATTATTATACACATTTAATTAGAAACAATGGAAATCAAAAGACAATGAAGTGATATATTTAATGTAAAAAAGAGGAAAAACTTTCAGCAGAGAATTCCATATCCAACAAAAAATAATTTACCAAAAAAAAAAGATTTTTTTCAAATGTACTCTAAACCATCACCTTTTAAATTTTAATTTAGTTTCTCCTGTGGTTTTAGGTTTTTTCAGGAATGTAGGGATAGCTATCTATCTATCTATTATCTATCATCTTTCTTCAGTATATATATCTATTTATCTACAGTGTACATCTGGTTTGGATCATGGTGCTCAGCCTTCAAAGACAAAGAGACATAAGGAAAAGCAAAAGTTATCATGTGTCTGAGAAATGTCTTATTTATACAAGTAATTGAAATATATACACATACCCATAAGGTGATAATAGATCTGAAAATGAGCTGTTATCAAATATTACTCAAATCTAAAAAGATTGTATTCCTGATTATATAGTCCACAATTTAACAACTGTTTCATTAACTCTTCTTTTTAGTGACTATTTCCGAGAACCCTGGATGTTTTCTTAAAGCCCTCCTCTTGCATTGTAAGCCCAGTAAATCAGTGGGCTAGGAAGAGGGCTCTGAGTAGTGCTGAAGATGGTTTTTGGATGATACTAAGGAAATCAACAGGCATTTAAGGGGGAGAGTAGCTTGAGTGGCAAATTAGCACATTTATAGCTAATATTTGCTAAGTATATTAGTGTTCCTGGTATTTTAATATTAATAATAATAACCCAGAATAATTATGTTAATATTCATAGTAATAGAGAAGAAATCTGAAACACAGAGAAAATAAGAAATCTGCCCAGAGGTAGCAAAGTGTTAAATCCAAACTTCAGTCCCAGGTAGCCTGATTTGAGGGCCCTTGTGCATAAGCCATTATGCAGTGATGCTTCAAGTGTTCGTGGAAAAGGTAGAAAGGTGCAGGAAACAGGCCATAAATTTGTCTGACTAAAGAAATGTTGAAAAATACAATGAGATATACAGGAAAATGTAACAGAAATTTAAAAGAGGCTGGGGTTGTACTAGGGGAAACTTTTTATTTTAGAATATGAGATTGTACGTCATGTGATTGAGTATGGAGAACAATTCATATTTATTTAAAGATTATATATTACTTTGTGTATATAGAATGTTATTAAAAATATACACATGTAGTGTATCTTATCATTCCATTTTTTAAATGGCACATTATTAAAGATATATATTCTAGCATGCGTAACACTTTATCTTAAACCGTTAGTTTTTAAATCCAGATAAACCACTTGAATTTTGGAACTTGAATCCTAATTGATTGATTCAAAATAAAATTGGCTGCTAGATGACATTAGCTAACCAATGGTGAAGGTCAACACTTCCAAATCTGTGTCTGGAATTCATAATTATTGTGGTACAATAGAAGAAGATGACATAATAATGCAATTTAATTCAAAGGGACCAAGTGCCAAATAATAGTATGAGGTGGAAAGAAAGCAAGTTGTGCAAACCCGTGATGATGAATGACTATATACTTGGGATTCTGACAATAACAGATCAAGAGTATTACAAAATCAGAGAGCTGAATGACTCACCAAGGTACTGGAGTATAAAATATGCTTAAATACTATGGAGAAATCTTTAGGTAATAGCCTAGTTCATAAAAATAATAAAAGTTTATGATTACAATCTATTTAATACCTAACATATAACAGGAGTTAACACCAAGAAAACAGTGACAGCACATTTAAGGTGGCAACAACCACTTTAACAGTACTTAGATAAGTTTAAGGAGTTCAGAAAAACTTTATAAAGATTCAGCAATTAGATATATAAAAGGAATTTAAGAATTGGAAAAATAAATGACTAAAAATTAAAATATTTGTTGTAAAAATAGTATTTATCCTAAGAAATAGAAAAAGTAGACATGGATCTTTTTTTTTTTTTTTTACCATTGACTTGAATTAGAAAATATAGATAACTTATTTACAAAATTCATCAAGTAAATAATCCTAATCATTAATTATCTTAATCATTACTCAGAGTGTGTAAGTTAGCTCTGATCAAGATGTTTATGCTTCTAGATGATAACAGAAACTTTGATTTCTTCGACTGAGATTTGTTTTTACATCAAACACACTATAACAAAATAACATATGTACATATAACAAGTGTACAACTCTTCACTTAATTTTTTTGTTGCTTTATTTTTTTTTTTGACTTGGAGTCTCACTCTGTGGCCCAGACTGGAGTGCAGTGGCCGCTCCCGGCCATCGCAGCCTCGATCTGCTGGGCTCCGGCGATCCTTCCGCCTCAGCCTTCCAAGTAGCTGGAACTACAGGTGCGCGCTACCACGCCTGGCTAATTTTTTTCACGCCCAGCTAATTTTTTTGATTTATTGTAGAGACGAGGGATCGCCAAGTTGCCCAGGTGGGTCTCGAACCGGCGGGCTCAGGCAATCCACTCGCCTCGGCCTCCCAAAGTGCTGGGATTACAGGCTGAGCCACCGAGCCTGGCCTGTTGCATTCTATTTTCAGAAAAGTTTATAGGAAAGTATTGTCATCATTCTTGCCATTCTTGTGCACAACCATGAAAATTTAGAGCTCAGAAAAATTAAGAGATTTTCTTATTTGGAGGTTAATTAGTTGATTTAGAATTAGAACTCCGATTCTCTGATACATAGTTCAGTGTGTCAATAACTATGGAATTTCATTAATTTTAAGATGCATAGCCGGGCTCGGTGGTTCAGCCTGTAATCCCAGCACTTTGGGAGGCTAAGGTGAGTGGACTGCCTGAGCCCGCGGGTTCGAGACCCGCCTGGCCAACTTGGCAAGACCTCATGTCTACAATAAAATCAAAAAAATTAGCCACATGGTAGAACACGCCTGTAGTCCAGCTACTTGGAAGGCTGAGACAGAAGGATCACCAGAGCCCAGCAGGTCGAGGCTGTGGTGGCCAGGAGCGTGCCACTGCACTCCAGTCTGGGTGACAGAGTGAGACTCTAAGTCAAAAAAAAAAAATGCACATTTTTTTCTTATTTTAACATCTCTAAAATCTGAATTCATCTCCTCTTACAATCAACAGTATGCTATGGTTTTATCAACTGTGGTTTTACTTTCTAAGTGGCACGTACAATAATGGCTTATGGTCTAAAGTCTTAGATATGATAAAATACAACATATCACTTCTAACTTGATAAATTGAATGCTTTTCTGATGATGATGATAATATACATCAAATTGCTTCTTAAGCTTTTTAAAATGATTGCTCATTTCTAAGTAAAAGTCTAAATGTACTCATTTCTTTTATAATATAATTTTACTCAGAATCTGGTGGCTTCTTAAATGATGTTTTGCCCAGTGTACTATAATAATTTCCCTAGAGAAATAGTTTGGTTTTTTTTTTTAGCACTATATAGGACTACCAAGGTCTGTAGGGAAAATGATACCAAGTTTCACATTGAAAAGTCAGGGCAACATATTTATGTACAGACACATTTTGGCTTGTTGCATCACATTTTATATAACTTACAAAAACTTCACTAATATTTTTGGCCTTTATTTTATTAACTGTTGCTAAAAGAGCTTTGGGAACTGGTAGTTAGTTAGTTGGTCCTCTGGGAGCTACTGTGTTTTGCTATCTAAGCTTCTCAGAACACATACACTTTAAACATGGGGATATTTCTGTTGTCACCGAATAAAAGTCTTCTGGGCTAAAAAAAGAGAAAAGATAATTTATTTGTTATCACTGATCCTTTAGTTGCTTGTAAAGGATAGTCTACAAAAGACCCATGGGAGAAGTCTTATACTTTGTATTTCAAAGATTATTCACCATTCAAAAAAAACTTTTTTATTGAAGTCTATTGTTATAATAAAGCTTTGTGCTTGTTATTGTAAACATTTTGTTTACGGCTAGATGTGCTAGACAACAAAAATACCTTTGATATAAAAATTAGCCTATTGATTTCATGGGCATAATTCATTGATCCAGATAGTCCTTGTTGTAAGGAATGATTATGTCCGATTCTTCTTAAAATATCTCCATGGATTTATAAATTTCTAATTTTTAATTTTTATAAAATAAAATGAAAGGCTTTGCTAAGTAATACAGGCTTTACATAACTGGTTCCTGGCTACCTCTCCAACTCCTTCTCACTCCATTCCTCCTCTTACCTGGTTCTTTCTAGTAATCTGCCTCTACTGACTCTTGAACAGACCCATCACTCTTAACCTCAAAACCTTGTTGTTGTGTTGTCAGATAGGTTTTGTCCTTAGACACCCTAAGGACCCTCGTCCTTCCATCCTTATATATTTCCAAATAGCACTATATCAGTGAGGCTTTCTCTATGGACCCCATCTATTTAAATAGCACTTTCTCTATTTTTCTCCTTTTTCCTGCCCTAGCTTTACTTTTCTTCATAATATTAACCATAAAGTGAATTTTTATTGTTTGTTTCTTTCTTTATGATTCGTCTCTTCCACTAGAATGTAGCTCCATGAGAGTAGGGATGAACTCCATTTTATTCACTGTCCTTAGTACCCAGAATAGTATCTAGTTATATGTTGCATGGATTGTCGAGTGAATATGGAAATATGACTGTCAGAGAAAGCATTATCTTCTTCCATCACACTTTGGGTATGTTCAACTTTAAGGCAGCCAGATACAAAACACACATGGTTGTGAGTTCATGACATCTTTTCTTTCTCTCACTAAAATTCCTTAACATATGGATAGTTGTTTTGCTACTAAGCAATATTTATACTATAGTATATAGACAATACTTATTCATTGTTTTCTTGAAAAAATTACTTCTATGTCAAAATGTTTTCACAAATAATGAAATTTGATTCTAACACTGAATATATACTCAATAGATTATCACTTTCAATTAATAATATGCCCATTTTTCATCTAATTTTGATAGCAACCTGAAAACTCTTAACTGATGTCAGTCATTTCAGTAATGGAAAAGTTATGAACATTATATTGTTATCAGTATGTCAATTTCTGTATTGGTGAACACTTAATTAAATAAACAATTTTAAAGTTATTCAAATTTGCACTGGCATCTTTAGTTTTATAACTCAAGAGCTGATTTTTCAATTATATTTCATATTTGGAAGACATATTTTTCTAGTAGATTAAAAAATATCTTCAAAACATATAAGCAAATAAGAATGTAAAGGTTAAAACACATTTAAAAATGTAAACAATGTATCTAGTTCTCAGGTTAAAATTTTCAGGACAACCTTTTTCTCTTTTTTGGAAAGCAGTTTAACAGGAGTCACGTCCTATGTGAAGTTATTGCAATGAAGTGCTTTCTTTAAAAAGAAAAAATCCATACTGCTTCACGCCCCGTTGACAGCAGGCCCTTGTCATTTCAATAGACAGAACTGCCTTCACTGAAACACATGTGTGGAGGAGGGAGGTCTGCTATCTGTGTAGGCCATAACTCCAGGTCATCTGTTTAAACATGCAGTGGCATTTCCAATGTAATTAAATTTCTAATTGCACAACCAAACTTTGTCTATGTATTGGCATGTATTATGCATTATGATTTATAATTGTTAAAAAAAACATTAATTTGAAATCTATGGGCAAATCTTCAGTATCCTGAAGGTACCATGAGACTCAATCTTTTGGAAATTATTTTAACTATATTAATTAAACGTAAGCTTAAATATTCTAAAGTTGATAATGAGGGAGAAGGAAAATTGAATCATCAAGTTATAGTTGTGGTAGGCTATTTTTGTATCCTGTGATAGAGCAGTTATTTGTATCTAGAACACTTGTAATAAAGGTATATGAATAAAGCAAAATGTTTCTAATTGCTATGTGATATTTTGGGTGGATATTTCCAATTATAAAGTAAGGAAGATAAAAAGCATTTTTAAATTACTACTGAGAATTAGATACAGTTGAAAATTTAGCTTGAGCTACTAAGGCATGTTTAAAGTATATCTTAAAAATGAAAAGGCAGTCCATTTTTCTAAATTAACAACTTTTAACCTTTCAGTCCCACAGTGTGAAATTGGAGAAACCCTGTTATATGACAATCTGAATTTACAACAAACTTTGGTTAACATATATATATATGGCATTGTTTGATGCTAAAATGCTCCGGTATGGCCATGCCCATTTTTAAGTGCTGACCCTGTCTGTTGAGCTGTGGTATTATTCTAATTAATGACTTCATATGAGTTGTTTAATATTTTTAATATCTTTCCTTTCCATCTCTATATTCATGGCAATATAGATATCTATGACATATAAAAGTAGTTTATACAAATTAAAATGAATGGCTTAATTTACAGAAAATTGCAAAGGGAATACCAGTTTCTGATTGCCCAAGAAGGAAGTGAGAGATTATGTGCCATGTGGCTTCATAATCAAGCGGGAGAGATAAACTGTTAGTAACATTATCAAACTGGATCAATGAATTGTAGTTAATTTTTTATAATTTACCTCACAAAATCGGTATTTATTTAATACAGGGCTATCACATCTAAAACCAAACCAGGCAAACCATACTAAAAAATTATCTTCTTCTTCAAAAAAGTCTATTTCCAAGATTTGTACTTTTTAAAATTATTTGAATGACCCTAAGTGTCATTTCAAAACCTTCATAAAAAATTTATTATAAGACTAGGACATAAAATATTGAGCATTATTCCCTGAGATATTTTTTCACACTTTAAGAAAAAAATTATTTTCTAAAATGTTTTTTAAAGGAAACAGTCAATATTCTTCTTCCAATCTTCAAAACTACTACAATAGTTCATTTTCATGTTAACATTATGAAATTATATTTGACTACTCTTGAGAGACTATATGATACAAATTTTTTGACAATAATTTTGAAATGAATATCAAAAGAAGAAAAATGGGCTCATACTTTTAATCACTAATTCTACCTTTGTACATAAAAAATCTACAAAGATGTCAGGAAATTGCAATATAGTTAATTAATTATTAGGCAAACAATAGAAAAGTGTAAATGAAGAATGTTGGATTTTAAATAAAAGTAAATTTTATGCAGTACATTTCTACATACTAAACAGGAAAACCAGTTGAGATAATGAGTCTTACTTTTATGAAACCACTTGCATCTGGTGAAAAATGAAATCCTAGTAGACATCAATCTTTAATAACTATTTTAGCATGTCTCTCAGCTTTTAAAAATAATGGAAATCTTCAGATGCCACAAAATACAAACAAGACAGTTTAGAGCGAGAAAAGCAAAATTAAACAATATCTTCTACAGTTTGAAGCTCCAAAATATTACGAATCTTTATAGTTAATAATCACATCTTATAATTTAATAAGTAAAAATATTTCTACTTAGCCAAAATTTTCAGGCCAGAATCAGATTACAATTGAAACATAATTTTTAACTTTAATATATTCTACTTCATATAGATATTGAATTATCATAAATGGAATATTTCTTAGAAATCTTCAGATAATTAAAAGCTTTTGTATGTACAGCTAAGTGTTCTATTGAAAAATACAAATTACATGCTAAGAGTAAAGAAAATTATTTTTATTTCTCTTTCCATTAACACTAAGCAATACACATGACCCATAGAAGTAGGACTGTGAGAGAGAATTTAAATGTTTCTCCATACGGGACACTTCTAATAACATTTCATTTGTTTTACGGTAGTTATTTTGATAGAAGGAGCCAATACATTTGGGAATTTTTTAGCACACTAAGGGCTTTTGTTATTGCTAGCATAATTAAATTCTAGATTTAGTGAATTATAGATATATAAAAGTACACCTTCTTACCAGTGGGAGTAATTTGCCCTACAGAAATCTGTTATAACATTTAAATGGAATTGTTAATCAGGGACTATTTACATCTGCACCTGCTCTTATTTGTAACATGAAACTGTGTAATCACTGTCAGTTCTTCCAGATCCAGCCAGTGGATAACCGTTAATACAACAGAAGCATAATTAAAGAGAATCCCCATCTGCTGTATTCGACTGGATTTGTTACAGTGAGCACAGTGTGGACATAGAGGACCAAGGAGAATAATGGTTTGGCACTGGTTGTTTATGACAATGTCATTTATTATCTACACATGAAACTGAGAAATTACCCAAGAAAGGTCACTGATAAACTAACAACAAATGAGAACAGAACAAAAAATTTAATGAATTAGTCTATGGTGAATTTTCTTACTTTTAAAGGAATATTTAAAAATATAAAAGCAGTTGAGAATGACACAAATTCACTACAAACATCTTTAAGTAAATTGTGAGTGTTGTCTTTAAAAAAAAGTCTGTGGGCTTCTCCAAAGGTTATTTTAAGCCTCTGTTGTGTGCATAAGACATTACAGGAAGTACTTTCAAAGAAAGGGTTATATGTATTATAGTTGGGAAAGTATTCATATATCTTAAGTAAGTGAGTTCTGTTTGTTGAAATAGTTCCACAGTTTTAAAAGTCACTCTTAATCTGTTACTATATATGGAATATGGATTAATCAAATCATGATAGAGAACATATGTGTTAATGATGTTTAGTATAAAGTTATGCATGTTATCTAAGCATTGTGCTCAAGGTATTTCAGATTATGCAGGCATTTTAAACAATATATCCAGGTAGACATAAGTGCAGAATTCAGTGCACATTCTATGGAAAGAAAAAAGTGAAAAAATCAAGATGTCAACATGAGTTGTATTACATGTGTCCCTTTTTAGCATATTATAAATGTACTTATTTATCATGTTCATTGTCTTTCCACTTAAAAGTAAGCTTTTATATAATAGGATGTCTTTTTCTTCGGTGATGAATGAAATCTATTTAGATCACTCAGTGATTGTTGAATGAATAAATGATCTTGATCTGAAAAATATGAAATAAACAAATACTAATCTTTGAATTTCTGTATGGAATGTTGAAATATTTATCCTAGAGAGTAAAAAAAAAAAAAGCTAAAACATTTTATGAACATATTTAGTTGTCAGAGTGTCTCTAAAGTATATGTCAGCTAATATATGGCCAAACAAGTTGTGAAGGAAAAAAAAAGAAACACAAAGAAATTACAAAAGGATGACCCAGCCTGGACATTTGAAAGGGCTGCTTAATACCTATGTTTTAACAACCCAATTTGTATCATGACAGAAGATCGGTAATTCCAAATATAACCAGCATAGTTATGCAATAATGTGCCTCCTGGGAAAGGAATCCTAAATATTATTGGTATGAATAATGCCAACTAAAAAAGGAATAATTGACAGTGCCCAGCACTGGAGTGCAGGACCCAGGACCAAGGGCTGCAAGCAGTGCTGCCGGGTGTGGGGAGGGCACAGGAAATGAAATGACAACGTCAACCCTCCCAAAAGCCACTGATCTGGTGACAAAAACCACAGAAGAGGACAAAGCCAAGAATTACGAGGAGGCACCATGCTGTCAAGTATTGCCTCCAAGCTGTCAAGTCTGAGGCACACAGTGACAAGACCAAGAAGAGCATTTGAGCCAAGTGCATGCAGTACCTAGACCGGGGTGGGGGAAAGGCTGAAGGATATTTTTTACAAAGCAAAGAGAAGCATGGCAAAAAGCCAATGAGAACCAGAGCAAGGGCAGTGATAGTGACAGTGAAGGGGTGATCCAGAGAAAAAGAAACTTCAAGAACAACTGATGGGTGCCATTGTGATGGAGAAGTCCGACATATGGTGGAATGATGTGGCCGGGTTGGAGGGGGCCGAGGAGACCCTCAAAGACGCTGTTACTTTGTCAATTAAATTCCCACGCTTGTTCACAGGCAAGGGCACACCTTGGAGAGGGATACTGCTCTCCAGATTCCCTGGCACAGGGAAATCCTACGTGGCCAAAGCTGTGGCCATGAAAGCCAACAACTCCACCTTCCTCTCTGTGTCTTCCTCAGATTTGATGTCCAAGTGGTTGGGGAGAGTGAGAAGTGAATCAAGAAACTGTTTGAGCTGGCCAGACAGTTCAGCCCTCCATCATCTTTATCAATGAGGTGGATTCCCTCTGCGGTCCCGAAATGAAAATGAGAGTGAGGCTGCCTGAAGGGTCAAAACAGAGTTCTTGGTCCAGATGCAGGGAGTGGGGAATAACAGTGAAGGGACTCTGGTTCTTAGTGCCACAAACGCCCCATGGGTGGTGGATTTGGCCATTAGAAGGAGGTTTGAAAACTGAATTTATATCCCTTTGCCAAAGGAAGCTGCCTGTGCCCACATGTTCCGGTGGCATCTAGGGAGCACTCCCCCAACCTCATGGATGCCAACAAACATGAGCTGGCGCAGAAGACCCCAGGCTACTCGGGTACAGACATCAGCATCATCGTACAGGACTCTCATGCAGCCTGTTGGAAAGTACAGTCGGCAATACACTTCAAAAAGATCTGTGGCCTTTCCTGCATCAACCCTAGCATTATGACCGATGACCTCCTGACCCCATGCTCACCAGGGGACATGGAGGCCACAGAGATGACTTAGATGATGTCCCTGGTGACAAACTCTTAGAGCCTTTGGTTTGCATCTCGGACATGCTCCAGTCTTTGTCCACGACCCTGCACACAGTGAGTTCAGATGACCTCCTCAAAGTGAAGACATTTTCAAAGGACTTTGGACAGGAGAGTTAAAAGCTGCTAAACCTGTGCGATGGTGAAGGTGGGAGATTGACGCAGAACCACCGCACTTCCCACATCAGTGGCCAGACAGGGCTCCAGGGCACAGCGACCTCTCTGCTGTCTAGCAGTCAGCCAGGAAGCAGGAAGGAAGGGCCTCCACGGCCACAGGGATGCCCTGTCGCCCACTGGGCACACAAAGGATCCTGGCTATTCTGACTGCTTCCCCTTCTCATCCCAGATATTCACCAACTCCTTTTCCTGTCTCCCCCTTTTAAAATCTTTTTGTTTTCCTTTAAATTAATGCTGCTTGACTTGTTTATAAATAAAGATAAAATCACTTGAAAGTGTCAAGGAGTGGGAGTAATCGTGCTGTGGGACCCGCAGACCTCCAGATGACTGGCCGGGCCCCACAGCCCTGTTCCTTTACACCCAAGTTTTGTTCCTTGAAAACAGATTGGCTGATGTCCCCGCATCCTCAGCCCAAGCTCTGCCTCAAAAGACCAATTCCTGATCAAAAGCCCAAGTGCCCATGCCGTAAGAGATAAGATAGACAAATGGGACTTCATCAAACTGAAAAGCTTCTGCAAAGCAAAAGAAACCATCAAGAGAGCAGAGAGAGAGCCCACAGAATAGGGAAAAATATTTGCCAACTCTACATCTGACAAAGGCCTAACATCTAGGATCTACTAAGATATCAAAATGCCGAAAGGAAAAACACAAACAGCCCCATTCAAAAGTCGGCAAAAGACATGAATATATGCTTCTTGAAAGAACAGATACGGGCAGCCAACAGACACATGAAAAAGTGCTCAGCCTCACTCATCATCAGAGAAATGCAAATCAAAACCTCATTGTGATACCACCTAACCCCAGTAAGAATGGCCATTATTAACAAAACAAACAACAATAGATGCTGGCGAGGATGCAGAGAAAAAGGTATGAGTCTACACTGCTGGTGAGAATGCAAACTAGTGCAATCTCTTTGGAAAACAGTGTGGCTATTTCTGAAAGAACTAGAAATTGACCTTCCATATGACCCAACAATCCTCCTACTGGGAATATGCCCAGAGCAACTCAGATCAGTCTACTAAAAAGATACCTGCACACTCATGTTTAATAGCAAAAACATGGAACTAACTGTGCTGCCCATCGAAACTGGACTGGATTAAAAAAAATTGATATATATAAACAATGGAGTATTATGCAGTCATAAATAAGGGCAAATAAATGGACTTTGCAGCAACTTGGATGGATTTAGAGTCTATAATTTAGAGTCTATCACAGAGACAAAGAACAGAGGTACCATATGTTCTCACTCATAAGTGGACCTTGGTAGTGGGAAACTATCAGGGGAGGGGGTAGGATTGGCAGTTGAGGGAAACTGCCAGGGGAGGAGAGCACACCTCATCAACAAGGGTACCTGCATAATGAACATTTGTATACCTAAGCCTGAATTGTACTCCACATCTTTAAAACGAAAAAATTTAAAGTTAAAAGAAAACAAATAAATAAATCAATAGCAGCATAGATGTAAGCATATGATTTATGTTATCATAAATCATAAGAATGATTTGGACATCATTCTTAATAATCATGCATCCACATACAGAAAAACAAAGCAGTAATAATGGACAAATCAAAATGTGCAATGAACATTTTTTATGTAATAATAATCCAAGTTAATATAAGAAAATAAAGCAAAAATGTTATCTTAAGGTATACTTTAATAATTGTTTTGTGAGAAAATAAATCACAAATTTTGTTTCTATGTACACTTGTGTTATTTTTTAAATATTATCAAATTTTGCTTAATAAATTTCCATAACTGGTATGTAAAACATTAGTAATTTGATCATTGATTAAAAACTTAATTTCTAATCTTATTTTAAATCTCTCAACATCAACAATATAGCCTACTATTTTACTCAGGAATTTATTATGACAGAGTATAATTAAGAATAATGAAATCCTGGCTGCATCTGACCATTGATTTTTTTTAATAGCTAAATTGCATAGTTAAATTGATGTTATATCAGAATGATTAATTTTTAGAAATTTCAAAAACTTAAATCATTAAGATTAATTATATATCTTAGAATAAAACCAAATACAGGCAATTATCAAATGAGCCAGGAGAGAAGCATGATTATAGATGATGCTTAGGAAGCAGCCATTAAAAAAGTGATTTCCTATTAATGCATCTGAGAAAATGACCTCATTGATATGATCAGGGCTATTATCAGATACATGTATTTTATGCACATATGCCTATACTCACATACCACCAGGAGCTATACAGGAAAGTTATTTGAATGTATGCTTTTTTAATATTAAAAATATTCTTTTCACACACATTCAGTGTTTTGTCCAGGCATATTTCCCTCTGATTTTTACTGAGAATTTGTATAGCATTCATGAAGACAGGGACTGCTTTTGGGGGAGGTACTTTGCTATCTAATGTAGAGAATTTGAACTTTTTCAATGCCATTTGAGACAAACTAAGAATAGCTTGTTTAAAAGCTATGCCTAAACTATTGGAATTTGACTATAACTACTTGGGGGAAAAAATCACCTTCATTCTATTTTTTTGAGTTCAAAGTTAGTAATTGTGGCAAATATTTCATTCCCTAATAGAGAATGATTCGGGAAAAGAAGTCTTCGGCATTGAACTTCCTTTTTTTTTTAATTTCACTAGATGTGATATCTAAGATTCAGAAACAAATAATTCTGAACTCTGACAGAAAGGATATTTGCTTTGATTGGTTATCTCCAGATGCGACCATGGATGACTTAGAATATTTTCAGAGCTAACTATATAGCTTTAAAAGAGGGTGGTGGCGAAGTTGCAATTCTGCTGTAACTATTTTCTCTGTTTATACATTCCACTGTGCCTGAAATGTAAATAAACAATGTAAATAAACAATTGAGTAGGCACAGGTATTGTGTTGAGAATGAACTAGATTGAGTAAATTGTTAGTTACATGTTAGTTATGTGTTACATAAATACTCTAATGCTAACTTGAAAAAGACATAAAAAATCCACTGATTGAATATTCTAATCTTCTAAAATGACTCTAATAACCTCCATTTTCTAATAACTGCACTTTCATTTAAAATTAATTCAACATCTTAATATTTTGTAGTATATACATTGTCAATGTATAGGAGTATACAGTGGGTATTTCTTAAACACTTTTACCTGAAATATAAGTACTTTTTAGAAAGCAGTCAAAAGATGAATTACTATTAGTCTTTTGGTTGGTGGTAACTACTAACTGAAAAGTTGAACAGCAAATACTAAAAACACCACTCTAAATAATGACTCATAACAATAGTTTTAAGGAAGGTGTCTCTTACAGTAGTCAGAGTATTGCTTTAGGGTAGTAGTTCCTGACTATGAGAATGTTGTGATAGCTCCAACCCAAGCATCTCCTCATAAAATAGCACATACACACATACATGCAAAGCATTATTTCCAATTCCAGACATGGAATTTTCTTATAGTCCCAGTTCAAATCCCTCCTTTAGACAAATTCAGCCTGCATAACAGGTTAATCTGAGATGTTCTTCATCTAATCTTAGACTCCATTAATCAATGGACATTAATCAATACACAATATTTTAGATTCCATTAAGAAAGCAAAATTGCAGAAACTTATCTCTAACATGGTACTTTTTTATACCTTTGAATCTTTATTTTATATTACTTGACAGAGCTCTTTAAGAAAAATCTATTCTATCATACAGCTCCCCTTTTGCCTATGTACACAATATTTATATTTATTTGTTTTAATGCTAAGTCACAATGTAATCTTTTAATTGTATCAGTTTCCAGTCATACATACATCAATACACATCACACAACTGAACAGTTATGATCAAATTTGCACATTTGTAGGCAATTACAACTATATTGTGACTGTTGCCTGACTGACAGGAATTATAAGGTGCTATTGGTTACAAAACACAGCACCAATCCACAGATATTAATATTTTAGGAGATCATGTCTTAAAATTGATTGAATATAACATATGTAAAAAGCAGAGGATAATTGTAACCCCTAGAGAAAACAAAGCACAGTAAGGGTAAAGGCAATCTTCCCCAGCATCAATTACTTTGGTCTCATTGGCAAGGCTATTCCCATAGAACTATTTAACTGAAAACTTATTATAAAATAGTGTGAGCTAATATTTCTTTTATCCTATTCTTACAAAAATGCTCTTTGAATGTTTTCTCTTTCAATTTGTTTTATTTCAAATATGTGGGGTACAATTCAAGGTTAGGTATACAAGTGTTCATTATGCAAGTACCCTTGTTGATGAGGCGTGCCCCATCCCCCCCAGTAGTTTCCTACTACTGCCAATCCCACCCTTTCTCTCCCTTGGCAGTTTCCCACCACTGCTAATCCCTTTCTTATAGTGATACCACAGTTGTTCAAGGCCCACTTATGAGTGAGAATATGTGATACTTGGTTCTTTGTTCCTGTGATAGATCCCTCAGTATTATAAACTCTAAGTCCATCCTAGTTGCTACAAAGTTAATAATGTTGTATTTCTTTATGGCTGAATAATACTCCGTCGTGTATATGTACCACATTTTTTTATCCAGTCCTCTTTCCATGGGTAGCACAGTTGGCTTCATGTTTTTGTAATTGTGAATAATGCTGCAATAAACATATGCGTGTGCAGGCATATTTTTTACAGAATGATTTGAGTTCCTCTGGGGTATTCCTAGTAGGGGGATTGCGGGGTCATATGGGAGGTCGATTTTTAGATCTTTTAGGAATCACCACACTGTTTCCCACAGAGAGTGTACTAGTTTACACTCTAACAGTATAGAAGTGTTCCCTTTTCACCGCATCCTCTCCAGCATCTGCTGTTTTTTAAGTTATTGATGATGGCCATCCTGACTGGAGTTAGGTGGTATTTCAGTATGGTTTTAATTTGCATTTCTTTGATGACTCGTGAAGCTGAGCATTTTTTCATGTATCTGTTGGCTGCTTGTATGTCTTCTTTTGAGAAGTGTCTATTCATATCTTTTGCCCACTTTGTAATAGTGCTGTTTGCTTTTGACTACCTTTCTAATACAGGCAGAGACTCTATTATCTGGGATATTTGGAATATTCAGATTCTTTTTATGATTAATTCTAATTGCAAAATTAATTAATATTATGGAGATGACTTTATTCTGTTGTTCACTAGAGTTGTCACGAATCAGTCCTTCAGGGTTTGAATACCCCTTAGTCCTAGTAAGCATTAGGTCTTTGGGTCTTCAGAATAAAAACGTGTGATCCTAGAAGTTAAACTAGCTAAAGATTTGCTTAAATGAAGCTGTTCCTGATACATTTTAATTTCTATTGGAGCAGGGACTGTGCCTTTCTTGTTCACATTGTACAGTTCAGCATCTAACAGTGTATCAAACTCATTAAATTTTAGTTGAGTAAAGAAATAACCTTATTGCCATTTCAATATATACTTTCTTTAAAAACCATGGCTACCTAAAAGAAAAAACTCAAATTGATTCATCTAAATTCTTCTTTGTGCATTTCTAAGTTTCATTTAAGAAGATTGCTAAGTTAGCAATATATGTTCAGTACCTCCAGAAAAAAAATCATTATTCTGCATCTTCAAAAATTATTCCAAATGTAGATTCAAAATAAAATATTTACTACAAAATAAAAAGAAAAAATAATTTCAAAAAAGTTACTTTCAGAAGTGCCTTATTGCACTTATCAGTATTCACCAGGACAAGGGATAAAAGAGCAGAGACTTGCAATGCCTTGGAAAACAAATTACTCTCCTTGTCAGAAAAACAAAGACTAAATGTCCAAAGAAAACTGATGTCCATGGAGGGTTTCAGGAAAGGGACTGGTCAATCTAAGTTGGTTTGGGTGATAAAATAAAAGAATAGCAACTAACTAGAAATATTTGTATAGTGATAGTTGACATTAATGACATTTTGCCATCAGAAAGTATTGATAACTCTTATGGAAGCTCTTTTCATAGAGTAACAACCTAGAACCATGAAAAGTTAGAAAAGAAACCCTTAAAAGATACACAATTATCTCATATTTATCACATCTATACAAAACAGTAGAAAAAATAATATTAAATGCACAGAAAATAAGTATTATTAGCAATATCCTAGACTTATCTCATGTGTCCAAAGTGGCATGTAAACAGGTACTTATAACATTTGCTGTGGCAGCATGGGGTAGGAAGCAACCAGTGTGTTATTATCAGCAAATTAAATAAGTGAAATATTTTGCCTTATTGGCTGCCATCCTATGCCGAGGTCAGATTTAATGATCTTACTTGTAGCAACATGAGTAGATATATTGATTATAATTCAAGGATAAAAGTAAGAAACTATGAAGTCTACATAACACAATATCATATACACACTTTAAACATACACACAAACCAATGTTATATAGTTTCCAAAGATGAATGCGTATCTAAGACCACAAATTAAATTCATTGGCACATTTAACTACAGAAGTGATGAGAATAGGAGGGGACCTAGAAATGATGCTGAATATATAATAAAACAAGACAAAGACATTGATAGATCTATAAAGAAAATGGTTAATGTACCAAGGAGTACGAGTACTTTAATTCTGTGCAACCGAGATAAAAATAAAAGCCAAAACCTTCCAATTTGCCTCCTACAATTGCCACATCAGAGGACATTTACAAGAGATCAGTTACATGATTTGTTTCCCCCTTTAAGTCTACAGAGAGCTCATATGGCAATTAATAGTGATTTTATAAAAATAGTTAATGCATACACTTGTATTTTGATTGCTCTTTTCAGGTTGTAGGAAATTGCTTTTTCCTAAAAGCTTAATGCCCATTGTATATGGGTTGACATTATATCACATTTGTAAAAGTGAATCAGACATTTAATATTCCTTTAATCTAAAAGTCCTCTAAACTGTGTGATTTAATTAACCGATAATTAAATACCAAATATGAGAACTTTAGGGACTAACGCATTGAAGCTGTATCAGGATGAAAGATGTTTACACTGAACGCAAAGGCTCTCCCCTGACTGAATGAGGCTGGGAATTGCAAGTGAGGCAGAGCGAGAGCCCGCTGATAACAAGCTGTTCATTAAAGCATTAGCCTCCCTGAGCTTAAAGAATGTCAAAGCCTCTCCTTCTCACACATCCATGGAAAAATAATTGCAGAGCAAAAAGAACACTGCTTTGCATTTGTAATAAGAGACAAAATGTTACTGGATATTAGATTCAAAATAATTTCTAAAAATACTCATTTCTAACAGTTCCTTCATGATTGTCTTTAATATTCATGATTTATTATTATGACCTTCTCTTTATTCAATCTCTGGTCTAGTCATCAGCCTTTCCTCTTTTGCGTTGTGAGTTTGCTTTTTGAAGTTGACCTGTCGTTTCATTTTATCTTGCATATTATATGTTGGCTTAAACATAAATAACAATGTGGAATTTACAAGGGAATGTTAGCCAAAAGGGGGACATATCCTGGAATATGATCTTAAAATCCAGAAAGCAAGATCAAGACAATAAATGCTTTTTTCAAATGATGATAAAATAGAAAATAATTTGCATGTTTAATGCTTATACAGAAAAAAAAGTCATAGCTATTAGAAATAAGTTTAGAGCTGGGCATAGTGGCTCACGCCTGTAATCCTAGCACTTTGGGAGGCAGAGGTGAAAGGATTACCTGAGCCCAGGGGTTCAAGACTAGCCTGGGCAAATGGAGAGACCTCCACTCTACAATAAATTAAAAATTAGCCGGGGCATGGTGCCACGTGCCTGTACTTCCAACTACTTAGAAGGCTGAAGTGGAAGGATCACCTGAGCCCAGCAGGTCAAGGCTGCTGTGGCCATGAGTATGCCATGAGATTCCTACTCAAACAAAAAAAGAAAAAGAAAAAGAAAATAAATGAGTTTAGCATCGTCTTACATTATATATGGGGAAACAAAGAATCACAGGATTTAGGAGAATTGTCCAACGTTTTAAATCCGGAACCAGAGGTTAAAATCCAGAAAAACATCCCCCTCCCATCTCTCTGGGATAGCAAAACATCCTAGTCTTGAAATAAATTAACAGTGGTGGACTCATTCCACTCAGCTTTTAGTATGGCCAGTACACTGTGAGTAGGAGAAAGGGGCCTAGAGTCACAATGCTTGGATTCAAATTCTAGCTTCACTACACGTTAGTAACTAGTTCCAATGATTCAGGAAAAATCTCTCTGAGCCTCCATTGTCATATTTGCACAAAGCAAAATAATCATAGCTATCTAATGGGTTGTTGAGAGGATTCAATAAATAATTCCTGTATAGCAATCTACAGTCCCAGAAACAAAGCAATATTTTAAAATACATTGCTTGCCTTAAAAAAATTTTAATTCCTCCATCTAAACATTTGAATATCAATCCCCATGCTAAACACTAGTACACATGCAAGGTGACTCCTTATAGTTAAACAGCACATAGACTTGTTCTGCTGATTACATGATTCTTTGGTGAATTCAATAATTAACTCATATCTTTCCTTTCACATTATCCCATGTATAATAGTTATTAAATTTCATAAATATACAAACAAACCTTTCTAAAACATGGCTGAGAATTTCTTTACTTTCTCATTGCCAATTAACTTCATATTTACCCCAAGATATCCACTGAAAATCCAGTAATTTGAATATAATAATAACTTAAATTGCTTTGTCCTTAACACCTCAACTTTAAAATCTTATATTCAAAACAACACTCTCTTCAGTCATTCTATGTCCTTGCTCCTCAAAATTGGCTCTTCTTCATCACTGACTTAGGAATTCTTGATTACTTTTTATTTTCCTCCTTTGTCAACACTCCCTATCTATATTAGAATTCCACAGCCAGAAAATTCAAACATCTGTTTCAACCACTTCAGTCTTTGTTGAATGTTTAATCCATTTCCAGGAATTATATTTATTTCAAAAGGCTGACATTTCAGATTTCACCATTTAAACTTTTAGAATAAATAGTTATGAAGACTAAAAGAATCCTTTTCTATTGAATGACTGACTACTCACCATTCAAATAATCACCTTTCTAGAGGTCTGACAAAATATAGACATCTTCCTTTTTTCTATGAGAATGAAATATCACAATGCTTGTTTTCTTTTAACACCTAATAACCTAGTAAAATTTGCCTTTTTGTGAAAGTATTGAAAACTGTCTAAAAGTACACCATAGTTCTTAATACACTGATCCCAATGACTGGTCTTGTGAAACTAAAATATATATTGTAGATTGCTGGACAATGACTTTCTGGTTCCTAAAGTGGCTATAGTTTAACTTCAGATTACATTTTGAATTTAGTCACAACATTACCTAAAGACTCAATGAGCAATGAAAAAATAAAAGCCATAAATGTTATTAAAGTTCACTTCATAAAATCTATAAAACACACAAGCATCATTTCTAATTATAACCCAAATCCTGTAATTATGGAAATTTGTCACCAGAAAAAATTTTCTAAAAAAATGACAACCAAGCTAACTTGTTAATTACAAAACATTTTCTGAATTCGGCATATGTGTGTGTAATCATGTGTATATATACACAATATATACACAATCTCATATATATATAACTAAATATATGACATGTTATATCTCAGTCTTTAAATAGAGCCAGACAAGCCTCAGCTTCAGAATCCCCTGTCCTAAATAAGCACGAGTAGGTTGTATACATAGCCTGAGCCAGTAAAGACTCACTAAGTCACTTAGACAGCTGATGCTGTATTTGAAGAAAATGAGATAAAATGAGGGACAGATTGAATGACATTTCTAGAAATGCAAGTAGTATGATCAACATGAATGCATACACCCTTATCCATTAAAGTTAAACTGTGGGCAGGTCAAATATCAGGATAATCCTGAAAACATTGAAAGAGTGAATTCTTAACCCAGAGCCTATTGCTCTAAGTATATAAAGGATGCAATAAAATATCATAGCAAAATATGACAAAAAGGATATTAAATAGGGAGAAATAGACCAATGCTATGAAAATCATATAAACTCTTTGAGTTTTAATTGATATAAGTGGAGGTGAAAAGATTCCTCCCAGCTTTAAATTTAATGCCACTAAAGAATATTACATAGGAACAACAAAATAAATTCAATACATACTCATATATATACACACATACATATATAAATATGTGTATATATACACTCATACATAAAAATTTTTGAACATTTCCTTTGCTAGAAAGAACATAAAATGTTATTGGATGCATATAAATTTCTCATTAGTGATTTACATTTTCTTATGTTAAATATAAATGTACTGTTCACATTCTTGCATAATCATCACAGAACAGTAGCACAAACCAGTGTGGTGTGAAAGTACACTGATTGTTTAGAATCTAGGCCTTGTGGTATACTCTGAGTGTACATGAAAACATCATTTAGTTTTCATTAGCTTCAGTTTCTTCATCTGCAAACAGGATCAATGACATTTATGACAGTTTTATTGTAAGAGTTCAATTTATACTTACATTTGTATGTGTGTGTGTATACAATACCTAATACATGGTGGGTGATTAATAAATTGAAACTATTTTTATATTTGTCAATGTTGTTTCAAATGTGAAAATATCATCTTATTTACTTATTTGTTTATTTAACAGAGTCTATTTATATTGCCCAGGCTGGTCTTGAATTCCTGGCCTCAGGAAATTTACTCTTAGTGAGACCTCATCTCTACAAATAAAAAAAAGAAAAGCAAATTAGCTGAGCATGGTATGCATGCTAGAGTCCCAACTACTTGGGAAGCACAGGCAGAAGGATCTCCTGAGCTCAGAAGGTCAAAGGTATAGTGAGCTGTGATCGTGCCACTCGAGCCTGAGTGAGACCTCAGACCCCTTGCCTTGAATAAAGAAAATCTACTCTAGGTAAGAAACATGGCAATCATTCATTATCAACCTTTTAATCTAAAAAAAATTGTATGTGTTTAGGAACATGCATAATGTTTAGGAAACATATTTTTTAGGCAACTGTGAAATACATAACAAAATTTTGAATGTTAACATCTTAGTGAATATGGTAGAGCACAAGAAAACAAGTTTATTCATAAACAACTAGCACTTCTCTTTAATAAAAGGATAATTGCCACCACAAAAGGGGATAAGGTAGAAGATAAATCTTATCAGAGTGTAATAAAAAGAGGATGAAAAAACTTGAAAATGATTAGCAAGAAGAAAAAGCGGGGACTAGTAGGTAGGTGAAGGAAAGAAAAAATATAAAGAGGTTCACGTAAGTATGTAGGCAATCTCTTTATCTATAAAATTAAATAAAGATACTTAAGATAAAATATTTCCATTTCACTGGTTATAAAATTTTACTGAAAGGAAGTATGGACCGAAAAGTAATGAAGGACAAGACAGGGGCATAAGCTATTCTGAACAAAATTCTTTACCTAAGTCTTATTTCAAAAGAAAAGGACACTGGGAAACTAAGTCTAGATTAAAACAAATCTACATTACTTAAGATAGTTGCAAAGTGGAACTGTTCAAATGTTTAAGTCTTTAGCAGGATTAAAAACTTTGAGCTTCCTTTTTATGGTTATAAACTATTTGGGAAGAATTCATTCAAAAATTGTAAATATGAACAATACTTTCATCGTAGAACAAAAGAAGCTTTTTCTCCCTGATTGGTTAGAATATTAAAACTAGTAAAACCCAACACTCTTCCATCTCAACTATTTGCTTTCTTTCTTTACTTATCTACAATAAAGTCTCAGCACAGACTCAATCAATTCTCTTCTCAGCACCTACTTCCAAGTAGTGGAATGTGGATAAATGGAAGCAACCAGCGATCACTTAAACTTAGTATCATAAATTCCACAGGCCCTCAGTACTGCCTGGTAACACTAATACAGTGTCTTTGTCAGCAAATTGTCTCACAACTAATCTACACATTTTCCTTATTCCTCCAATTTCCTCTTTCTTTCTTACAGTCCATGAATTATCTTGCTCCTCATTCTACTGAGAAAGCAGAAACAATCACAAGAGAACTTCATTAGGTCACCATCACAGATCTACCATGTACTGGTACCATTATTATACACCTCATTTTCTCTCTACTAACAATGTGACCTCATCTCTACAAATAAAAGCAAGAGCTTCCTCCATAGTGCATAGGATCTCATCCATCTCATCTACTCTCCCATCAGCTATTCAGTAAACTCGTGCCTCTGTTTCATTATCACCTTTTTTTTTTCTCTTTACTTGATCATTCTCATCAATTTAATAATAAATAGAAATATTCCTCAACTTTAAAAACAAACAAGCAAATAAACCACCCTTGATCGACATTTGCATCTAGCTACCTCCTTATTGTCCTTCTCTTAAAGGTCACAATCCTTAAACATTCTTATACCCACTGTCTTTACCCTCTCTGGTCTTATTGAGATTCTACCACCAGGCTTTTTGTCTTCCTCATTCAACCAAACCGTTCCTTTTTTTTTTTTTTTTTTTTTGAGTCAGAGTGTCACTCTGTCACCCAGTCTAGAGTTCAGTGGCTTGCACACGGCCATCACAGCCTCGACCTGCTGGGTTCAGGCGATCCTCCCGCTTCAGCCTTCCAAGTAGCTGGAACTACAAGTGTGCGCCATCATGCCCGGCTAATTTTTTTATTTATGTAGAGATGAAGTCTCGCCCTGTTACCCAGGCTGGTCTCAAACCCCTGGGCTCAAGCAAACTTCTCATCTCAGCATCCCAAAGTGCTGAGCTTAAAGGCGTGAGCCACCATGCAGGCCAAACTGTTCTTGACAAGGTCACCAATTGCCTTCACATTGTAAAATTCAGTGGTAAATTCTCAATCCCTTATATTACCCACCTCCTGGAAGCAATGACGCAACTGACCACTTTCTTTCAACTTCCTATTTGCTGAAATATCCTCTTGACTTAGTTTTCACTCAGAAACCTTTCTTTTGGTTTTCTATCCAAGTTAAGGTCTGTTTCTTTTCATTGTATTTTTGCTTTACTGATATTGATATCTTGCTGACATTTAATGTTAGAGTTCAACTTTTCATCTACACACTTACTTTATATACATATACACACTATAAGTATACTTTATAGTATAGTGTTTAAATTATATCTATTACTGACTATGAAACACATTCCTCCTGCCCCAGCCCTGTGCCATTCTTAATCTCCATCTGGAATATTCTGATTCCTACATGACATTTCCACATGGATAATTACGAGGCAACTCAAATTCAAGTCCAAAATACAAAATCATTGATCCAACCTTCCACAACCAATCCCCCTTCAGCATTCTGCATCTCGATAAAGGACATCACTATTTACTCAGTTGCTCAAGTTGAACACCTTAGAGGCACTGATGACTTTCTCTCAAATGCCACTTTATATAGTGGTATATTCTGCTGACTTCATGATAGATTAGATAGATAGATAGATAGATAGATAGATAGATAGATAGATAGATAGATAGACAGACAGATAGATAGACAAATGATAGACATAGTTTAGTCTATAGTTTAATCTAAACAAATTCTTGCCTCCTCCATCACTACAATGCTGAAACATCCATGAAATACACCTAAATTCATGGAATATATAAGGGAGTATTTGGTAACAGGAAGAAAATAATGCAGCGACACAAGGACATCCTTCCCTGCACCAATGCAATAACTTTATAACCTGCTTCCCATAGCACATGCTAAGAGTTATTAATAAATTTCTTTAAAGGTAAATCATACCACATTACCACTCAAATCAAAACATTCTATGGCTTCCCATCACAAGAAAAACTCAACTCAAGATATTTACTTTGGTCCATGCAGTGATCTGGTGCCTCTGACTACTTTTTAAAGTTTTATCTCTTACCATTCACCTCTTTGCCCAATCTCTTTGGCCACTCTGTCTTCTTATTGCTTTGTTTAAACCCCAAGCACATTTTCTCCTTAGGGCCTTTCCATTTGATCCTTTCTTTACCTGAGTGGTCTTATTCCAGATATTTGTGCAACAGTTTTTCACTAGGATTTCTGCTCAAGTATCATGTCATAAAAGATATTTCTATATCTTTGGAATCTAAAGAGTCATCTTTAACACTCTGCATCTCCTCATGTCACTGTATTTTTTTCTTCTTGTTACCAAATACTGCTTTTTGGATCCCATTAATTTAGGTATATTTCATGGAAGCTTCATGAGGGCAGAAACTACTCTAGTTGATATTTGGTAAATACTCAGTATATGTTAAATAAGCAAATAAATGGTATGGCATTATTTTTAGCTAAAAATTCACATTAATTTCTAAAAGCTTTGTGGACAGCAGCTGGAAAACAATGTTTCCTGAAATACCAAGCTTCACTTGATTATATAAAATGGTTTTAGTGGCTGTGGTCTCTTAATAACACTAAGTTTGATTGAAGAGCCATGTCATGCAATTTGGGCTTTTAGTTATTAATCTGAAAAAAGAGAATGAAAGAGAAGTTGATGAATCATGCCAGTTATAGAAAATTGCTAATTTAATAAGCAACTCATTAGAAATTGCTATGGTGGCTCTGAAGTTTAATGAGCAGAAATTTTGCCTCTAATTTTTCCGAAGCAGTGAGATGTCAGTGAACTGAACTGATGCTTTAATAAAAGTGATTTTTTTCCTCTACTTTCCTCTTCATGAGAAATTAGCCCACATATCCTCTAACTTATACTCAACAACAGAAGTACCACTGTGAGAAATCAGAAATTATGTCATTTATAGTGCTAAAAAGTGTGCCACAGCACATATGTCAACACCTTAATTTTGGTCCTATGGTATCTAGTGAATGCTTATACAGCTGTGCATATTCCTAGATTTTTATAATGTGCTTGTCTAAGACAATATGCTAATACTAATAGCAGTAACTGTTGCTAAGATCTATGTTGAACATTCTAAATACTCTCTGTAATTCTCTTTCTTTAACATAGTTCTTTTTTATTATCATCTGGAGGGAAAGACCAACTCCATTTAACCATCATTTTTGAAATTATATTATATAATTAATTCACACAGTATGCTCATTTAATAATGCTCTTTTAAAATCATACGACTTTCATACTCCAAATTAAATCTTGATAGGCTTTTTCAAAGGGCACTTTTTTTTTCTTCTACATTTGATCCAATTTCAAAGACACTTTGAGAAGTCACCTCAATGATGATTATGGCCAAGAAAAGTTGTGTTTCTCAAAATCATGTACTTGGAAGTCAGACAAAACTGAATGTAATATCAGATCAGTCATTCAGTAGCTGTGACCTAGGGCAGTTAGTTTAACCTCTTAAAGGTTTCTCCATTTTAAAAATGAGGGCAAGTCTGTTGCCGTTAAGTCTGTGTGACTTAGCTGCATATACTTGTATAAAGTACTAGACTCATAATAAGTGTTCTTTCCTATTCTACCACCCTTCTTAAAATGCTAACCCACTTATCTGTCTTATTATTTTTACTTTATTTGTATTTAATTATTTATTTACTTATTTATTTACTTATTTATTTGGAGACAAGGTCTTGCTCTGCCACCCAGGTTGGAATAGTACAGTGGTACAATTTTGGCTCACTGCAGCCCCAACTTCCTGGGCTGAAGTCATCCTCTTGCCTCAGCCCCTGAGTAATTGGGACAGACATGTGCCATCATACCCTGCTAATTTTTTAAACTTTTTGTAGCGCCTGGGTCTCGCTATGTTGCTCAGGCTGGTCTCGAACTCCTGGGCTCTTGTGATCCTTTTGACTAAACATTCCAAAGTGCTGAAATAACAAGCATGAGCTACCATGCCAGGTTCCATCTTTAAAAAAAACTTTTCTTAGGCATAAACTAAATACCAGCGTCACAAATTTATTGGTTAGCAAGCCAAACTTCCTCCATTTGAAGGCACTGTACAAATTAAGGCAATTGTCAATCAAATTTTTGTTCATTACTACTAGAAAAACAACTTTTAAAAACCTGATTTAATTGTATTAGAAATATAATATATTTATGTTTATTGCAACATTGTTCACAATAACAAGAACATGGAACCAACCGTGCTGCCCATCAAAAGAAGACTGGATTTTAAAAAATGTGGTACGTATACACAATGGAATATTACACAGTCAAAAAGATGAATAACTTCTTCTCTGTAACCTGGATGGACTTAGAGTCTATAATACT
>CAUYQG010007188.1:0-14828 GCA_963574415.1 Tarsius wallacei
GCCTTCCAAGTAGCTGGAATTACAGGCGCGTGCTACCACGCGCGGCTAATTTTTTGATTTATTGTAGAGATGAGGTCTCGCTTGCCCAGGCGGGTCTCGAACCCTCGGGCTCAGGCAATCCACTCACCTCAGCCTCCCAAAGGCGCGGGATTACAGGCTGAGCCACCGAGCCCGGCTATTCAATTCTTTATATCCACCTCTGACCTCTCATGAACTCTGGTTTTGAATTTAACTCCTATTTGAAAAGTGTCACATTAGTTCCTGGCAATGTTGGATTCAACATACCCAAATTGTGCTTATCTTTCTCAACTCCTGTGGGAGCCCCCCCAAACTAACTCCTCTCTCTCTCTCTCCCTTTTTTTTTTTTTAAGTTGGAGTCTCTGTCGCCCAGACTGGAGTGCAGTGGCCGCTCCCAGCCACCGCAGCCTCGACCTGCTGGGCTCCGTCGATCCTTCCGCCTCAGCCTTCCAAGTAGCTGGAACTACAGGCGCGCGCCACCACGCCCGGCTGATTTTTTGATTTATTGTAGAGATGAGGTCTCGCTTGCCCAGACGGGTCTCGAACCCGCCGGCTCAGGCAATCCACTCACCTCGGCCTCCCAAGGCGCGGGATTACAGGCTGAGTCACCGAGCCCGGCTAATACTTCTAAATATCTCCAAACTCATATCACCAATCAGAAGGGGCTCCATCCGCTTAGCATGCATGAGAATCATCAACTCTATCTGCACACACTGAAACTTGCCCTCCACACCTCTGACTAGCTTCTGCAATGTACAGACATTTGTACGGAGAGCAGGAAGGCAGTATCACTGAAGAAACTATTTGCAAGGTTAAAAAGGTTAGAACACCATCTGTTCATCTCTAAAAGTATATTTGGTTGCTGTGTTAAAAGGTGACTACATTTTTTTAGAAAGAGACTGTGATGACAATATACCTATCCCGACCTATTGCTCTGTCAGGCTTGTCCGGGGGCGGGGGATGGGGATGTTTTTTGAAATAGCTTCAGGTGCTCCCAGGTAATGGCTGCCAACTATTGAAGCTGATTAGCAGTGTTATACTCCCTGAAGGAAAGGCTGAAAATGATCCCCAGGAAGATCAGTGGGGGTGGTTAATAAAAACATTCTTATAACCATATTTAACCCATTGACATTTATATACCTGCTGTTTGGAGCTTAAAAACATTTCAGTATTCTGTTTGTTCTTCTACCAACTTTAATTACCATTTCTAAGGATTGTAAAGATAATTGCTAAAAGGTTAGAGCTGAAAGAAGTGAGATGGAACATGCTGGTCCAGAACGTTCAGCTGGGCCTCATAGTTCTTGGTACAGATGTTCCCGCTTAGTTCAGGTCTGATTTAGAGAAAAAGCTGTAATATGGTTTGAGGCAAGGTGACCAGATGTAACTGAATTTAAATATCTGTCCCAGAATGTCAATGAAAAGAAACTCTATTACTCTAGCAAAATAACCTTTATGGGGTGGGGGGCGGAGCTATACTTAAGGAAATATCTATTTGATCTATAGATATCTGCACCTTGACAAGGATTCTAAAAACAAACTAAATTTAAAAATTAAAACATCAAACAAAAAAATTCCCACCAACATAGTTCTGTAAATAAGTTTACCCACACAGAGCAATATATAAAGAAAAGACAGCAAAAAAAAATCAACAGAGGGTATGCTACATCTATAATAAGGGCTTGAGCTGTATACAAGATATGGCATTTCTGTAACTTATTATAAACATAGACACTGAAATGAGAGTGCAAGGAAGAACTTTAGAGATCATCTTCACCAAGCACTTTTCTTTTTCCAGTGAAGGGGAAACATAAGTCACCTTTCTAGGAGTAGAGAAAACTTGTGGGCATTGAGACATTTCCTTAATATATACAAAAGATGATAAAACAGCCAAATAACCCTGGAAAGGCAGCAACTTTCCCAAAACTTGTAGCCAATTCTCTTTTTTCTTATCAAACCCAAACATTTCAAAACATATTATCCCTCAATCCTACCAAGAGGGAAACAGAAAGCAGTTTCCAAACAGTTCCAAAGAGACTCTGCTTCAGAGAGCATGGCTGATAAGAGCTATGATTAAGATCTACACAAATAATAGAAAAACATGAAACAGAAAAGTGAGAATTTTCTGTAATCCACTCCTGGGTCAATGGGCACATTTTTGTTGCATCTTCTAATGATAAGGAGATACAGATATGGTCTTCAAACTGTGTGTGTGTGTATGTGTCTATATGTGTGCTTTCAATCTTACATGTAAAATTAAATACTCATTCAATGCCAGAAATTAAGGGAGAGAGTTGAGCAGTTGGAAGAGAATATTAAGATGAAGAAAAAAATGGAAGAAAAGCACAAAAAAGTCTATATACACATGTAGTGGTAGAAATCCGCCTTTCTGGACTGTAATTAATGTTTATATTGATCAACACTGTTATCTAGGCTTTTCTTTTCTTTTTTCTTTTTTTTTGAACTGGAGTCTCACTCTGTCATCCAGGCTGGAGTGCAGTGGCATACCCACGGCCACCTCAGTCTCTACATGCTGGAGTCAGGCAATCCTGCTGCCTCAGCCTTCCCAGTAGCTGGAACTACAGGTGTGCGCCACCATACCCAGCAAATTTTTTTTCATTTATCGTAGAGACGAGGTCTTGCCAAGTTGCCCAGGCTGGTCTCAAGCACCTGGACTCAGGCATTCCTCTCATCTCAGCCTCCCAAAGTGTTGGAATTCCAGGCGTGAGCCACTGCGCCCAGCTGTTATCTAGGCTTTTCTAAAGTGAGTTGCTTAGCTAAGAGGAGTTGGAATTCAGGGCACTAATCAAATCTTGAAATAAGTTAATAAAAGATTATTTAGTGAAGGACAGAGGGTGATCTCTGCTCAAGGACTCCCCAGTGTTTGGTCAAAACTTTATCAGCACGAGGCTGCACTCTGAGACTCCTCCTCTCCAACCTTTCTGTCTTCCCTCTCGCCTTCACAGATGACAGGTGTGCATTAAAGTCTGATTGCTCTCCTAGCCTCCTCTACCTCCCTCATCCTTTTCTCCAATAAATTTCCAGTATTTCTATTCCTGTCTAGGGAGGGCAGGATTCTAGGAGGACCGAAACTAATATCATCTCTTCTTCTTTTGACCCAAGTACTACCGGATTAGACCCAATGTTTTCAGTTTGCCATCCCTATCAAAACAAACCAAGGATGCCAAGGAAATAGTGGGAACTCTGGTAAGGCTTCCCTCTACTCTCTCTGCATTGAAATCCCAGTTAATTCTCTTCAGTGTTTTGAAATAATGTTCAGAAATAGTGGATTAACGATCAGTAGTGTAACTCAATACGGAAGCTCACCACTACCATCATAGCACCCCCCTACCCCCTACCCCACATACTTCCATGCCTCAGCCTCTGAAAAATGTAAACAAAAAAACATCAGGAGAAATGTACATCAGTATTTAAATTGTATATGTAACCTAAAGAATTTCAAACATTTATTCAGTATCTCAAGAAAATGCCCCCCAAAGAGGGAGGTGCCTACTTAATGGACAGCAAGCATTCTTCAATGTCCACTCTTCCCTCTCCACCCATTTGTGTCATTCTTGATGTACGTCATACAGATGGCAGCTTATTCTTGGAAAAGAGTGTTTCTCAATCTAAGTTATTTTTAAAAAACTCACCACGTGTATTTCTTGGGGGAAGATAATTGGAATGCTGAATGTACTTGTGTATTATTATTTTATTGTCTGTATTTATAATATTTTGCTTCTGTTAAGGAAGCATGATCTTTGCATGGATCTCTGCACTTTCTAGACACAGATGTGTATGCATGAAGCAACCAAGTGGAGAGGCTGTGTGGAATAGGAAGAGTCCTAAGACTGTGTAAAAAGATTCAGATGTTCCAGTGTCCGAGCTGAGCTCAGCCTTCTAGCTGTGCCTACCATGCCACCAGCTATGTGATGAAACCATCTTGAACATTCTATTCCAAGTAAGCTCCAAAAAGTGCAACCCCAACTGAAGTCACATGGAGCAGAAGAATCACCCAGTTGAGCCAAGTCGACCCACAAAATTATAAGAGGCAAAGTCAACTCACAAAATCATGTAAGGTAATAATAATGTAGCTGTTTTAAACCACTAAGTTTTGGATTGGCTCACTACATTGCAGTAGGTGAATTAGACACCATGGTCGCATACATTGAAGGGGAAAGGATCAATTCATATTCATAGCCCATGTTTGCTTTCTTAAGCACAAAAATGGGGATGTTCTTCCTTCTGGGTTATCCATATTTGTTGAAAAATTGAATTTGAAGATCACCACAGATGCTGGTCTTCAGCCGACACTCTGAGAAAGAATAACAATCTTTTAATAGGCCCCTCTGATTTTGGGTCATGCTATAAATCTCAAAATTGCCCGTTGCTGAATTTTCTTGTATGCTTCCCTAATTTTACATTTAGGGTAAATAACATGGAAACCATGTAATATTTCCATACCATGAATGGCATAGTTCCTAACATCTTCTTCCTCAATATAAATGCCTGTAATTCTTGTAAGTACTAGGTATCTGAAAAAAGTTTTAGTATCACACTCTTCTATTCCCTTTTTTTACCATGTTATTCCACACAGATTTTGAAAGCTGTGAAATGGCACAAAATGATGGCTTCTTGGTGTCTAAATGCAACAGCTTTAGTCTTCATTCTACATTTTGGAAGTCCTCAATGCCTCTGCCCTTCACAACACCCTTTGGCAGGAAAAGATTTCAGGGCACTATCTGGGTCTTCAGTCTTCACCCATGATTCCCTGCATCTAAGCAAGTATCTTTCAACCTCAAAATGTGACCATGAGGCTTTAAGCTCCATGGATTAAGACCACTGCTGTCTTACTCACCACTCTATTATGAAAGTCTAGCAGCACCTGGCACAGAATTGAGTTCTATAAATATCTGAGTTGTAAATGAATGAAGGCTTTTTTTATCAGTTATTAATTTCATAATTTTTATAGCTAGACAGAGGCTTAGAAATCAACTAATCTAGATTCCTCTGGAGCCCAGAGAGAAGCAGACTGACTTTCCCAGGAGAATATATCTAATAAATGTCAGAATCCAGACTAAAATGTAGATTTTTTTGGTGCCAGTCCTGTGCCCTCTCCACCCCATGGCTCCAGTGTCCTTATCCCCTGTTTGGGTTGCCTTGTCAAATAGTTGGCAAGTACAGGATGTGAATGACATGGAATCATAGCTGACATGGAATTCATAGCTCAATTAATAAAAAGTGAACCGTGGCTAAAATTAATATGGGCTGCTATTAAAAATACAGTGTAGGAAACAAAACATAGGATAGCTTTTTCCTACACCATGAATAACAGACGGTACACATTGGGTAGAGTTAATTTCTAGGATGCCACACTTTAAGAAGGACAATTGACAAGTCAATAATTCCTAAAGAAAACATGATAGTGACTATCTGGAAAGCATATGACAATCAGCTGAATTAATCAAGGACATTTTGCCTGAGAAGAGATGATAATATGTGAGAGTTGTCTTCAAGTACTTCTAAGAGTCAGCTTACTTGCCTCTGTCCTCCTCACCACCACCTTGACTTCCATTTTTTTTTTTTTTTTTGAGTTGGAGTCTCACTCTGTCACCCAGACTGGAGTACATTAGCCGCTCCCGGCCACCACAGCCTCGACCTGCTGGGCTCCGGCGATCCTTCCGCCTCAGCCTTCCAAGTAGCTGGAACTACAGGCGTGCGCTACCACACCCGGCTAATTTTTGGTTTATTATAGAGATGAGGTCTCGCCAAGTTGCCCAGGCGGGTCTCGAACCCACGGGCTCAGGCAGTCCACTCACCTCAGCCTCCCAAGGCACGGGATTACAGGCTGAGCCACCTAGCCTGGCTGAAAGTGAGGCTTTTATTGCAGGGTGCCAAGCAAGGAGAATTGGGCAGCTAGTGCTTACGACCCAAACTTGCCAATACCTTATATGTAAGATTTTCAAAGGTGGGGAGACAGAAGTTACAGGTAAAGTCAAAAATCAATTCATGAGCCCGGCTTGACTTCTTTTTGTACGCTTGCTTTTTTACATTCTGACTTCTCTCCTCACTACGCTGCTCTCTCCAAGACTCACCTTCCACCCACTTGTCCTCAATCATCATCTCCTGATGATCACATCCTCTTTCTAGAAATTCTCTGCCCCTCGGTCTCTACAATGATTGAGAATGGCCTTAACTCTCTGGTCATTTCTTTGGTTTCTCATCTGGAAGCTCTTCTGTGCCTCCAACCCTCTAACCACAGGTGATCCCAGGGTTCTGTTCATGAACATCTTTTCTTCTCCCTGTTGTTTCTTGCCTTGTAATTCTTTTCAACTCTCAGTGAGTCAGCCATCTCTTCTAGGCAGCTGAATCCCAAGCCCATATATGGAACCAGGTTCTCACCTGAGCATATACTAAACTTCCTGCATCTGTATCTTGAACTTTGCTATGTCCTCTCTCTTCCTTCTATCTCCTTGTAGTGAAATCCCATCAATTCTGAAAGACTGCTTCTTCTATGAATCCTCTTTATCCTCTCCAAGCACCTCTAATTTCCCCTCCATGGAATTCACAGACGTCCTGCTCCTGTAGTGAGATCTGGAGTCACGGGACCTGGGTGGAATCCCTAGCTCACCATTTCCTTGCTGTGTAAGTTCCTGAAACAGAGGCTCAGGTCCTTCATGTAGAAATGAGAGAGAACAATAATACCTCACAGAATCGTTCTGATGATTATGAAGATTGATTTAAAAACAATGAAGTGCTACACAGAGTTTGGTAGTATTATGAATACTAGGGATTTTTTTGACAGTATGAGATGGCAGAGCATGTCTACTCAAATTAATTAGTATTTCCATCTCGACTGACTCACTTGGCTGAAAAAACATGTGGCCATTCCAATGTAAACAGGATCAAGGAGGGGTGTAGGAGATGCATGTCATGATTTATTGAGATACGACTCCTGACACCTCATTTTTAAACAAAAAAAGGCACAGCATATTATTACTTCTCTAATGGCATGTATTTTCATCTCTCTTGTGGTCATTTGGGAACTTGTCTTATCTTCCCTACTAGGCTGTAAAGATATCAAGGTCAGGGACCCCGACCTACTGATCGTCCTGCAAGACCAAGAACAAAACCTTAAACTCAATAGATGAACTGTATTTGTTGAATTGAATGAAAATAAATTTGGCACATCTAGTTTCAGAGAGGTGGAATCCAACCCTTCGTCCTAATAAAATAAACCTTTCAAACAATTAAATATAGTGTCTTGAGCATGGAGCTGGCGACTTAGTAGGTAACAAACACCCTGGCACTGGAGGCATTCATACAGGAGGTGAAGAAAGCATTTAGATGAATTCCGAGAGTCTTTCCTTTCATTCATTTTTTTTTTTGAGTTGAAGTCTCACTCTGTCATCCAGGCTGGAGTACAGTGGCTCACTCATGACCACCCCAGCATCAACCTATGGGGCTCCAGCGATCCTTCCACCTCAGCCTTCCATGTAGCCAGAACTACAGGCACGAGCTAACATGCCTGGCTACGAAAGTCTTTTCAACTCTGAAAACTGTAGCTAAAATTATTGCTACTGTCACTTCCCACTTCCTCCTTGATGGTTGATAAAGATGTTTAACAATCGGTGGTAATATTTAATTCCCCTACATCAGGGGTCCCCAACATCCTGGCTTCGGACTGGTACTCATCCTTGGCCCGTGAGGAACTGGACCACAGAGCAGGAGATGAGCAGTGGGTGAGTGGAACTCCATTTTCTGTCAGATCAGCGGGGGCATTAGATTCTCATAGAAATGCAAACTCTATTGTAAACTGTGCATGTGAGATATCTAGGTTGTGCTCTTCTATGAGAATCTAATGTCTGATGATACACCCTTCTCCCACCCCAGCCCACTGTCCTTGGAAAATTTGTCTTCCAGGAAACAATGGAATTACAATTCCATAATGACAAAAAGGTTGGAGACTGCTGTCCTACACCACAGTTGTGCAAAGTTTTTTTTGTTTGTTTTTAATGTCTTCAGAGCACTCTCTTGTTTTAAGATATTTAAGTAACAGTCTCTTATTTTTAGGTATTTAAGTAAAAGTCTCTTTAACCATGTATTAAAATCACAGATGATGGATAATTCAAACACGCTTGAATCTGTTTATTCATTAAATAGAAGGACTAAATAATACAGAAACAACTATAATATATTTGCCAGAAATTTTTCTAGCTAAGTTAGCAGTGTCTTCCTAGATACAAAATCAAATAGGCATTTTCCAGTCTTCATTTTACATCCATGAATCGTGACCCTGTTGGCCACTCCCTTTCACTTGAAACTATCTTCCCCTTTCCTTTCCAAGACACCATACTCTTCAGATTCTCTTCCACCTTGACCATAGTTTTGTGTTCCTCTTCCCATTCCTTAAATGCTGTTGTTCTCTGGTGCTCCATCCTTATACCACTTGTATCTTATTCTGCAAGTTATTACTGGAAATCTTTTCCATGACCGTGGATTTAGACAACACTGATGACAATTTTCAAATATGTGTATGTTTAGCCCAAACTTTTTTTTATTATTTTTTTATTTTTTATTTTTTTTTGAGTTGGAGTCTCACTCTGTCCGCCAGACTGGAGTGCAGTGGCTGCTCCCAGCCACTGCAGCCTCGACCTGCTGGGCTCTGGCGATCCTTCCACCTCAGCATTCCAAGTGGCTGGAATTACAGGCGTGCGCTACCACACCCGGCTAATTTTTGATTTATTGTGGAGATGAGGTCTCACCAAGTTGTCCAGGAGGGTCTCGAACCCACGGGCTCAGGCAATCCACTCACCTCAGCCTCCCAAAGCGCGGGATTACAGGATGAGCCACCAAGCCCGGCTAGCCCAAACTTTAGACACATGCACCTAACTACCTATTAAGTATCACCAAATAAATATCTCGCAGCTACCTCCAATTGAATAATTCACATTGAATTCATCATCTTGTCCAGCCCTTCCAAATGTGTGCCTTCTTCTAGAAACGCTGTCCATTCTGGCACCACATCATCCCGGGTGGCCCAAATCAGAAACCTGTAAGTCTGCTTAGGATCTGAATTTCCTTCCCACATTAAAAAAAATTGCTATATCCCAGCTCTGCTGCCTTCTAAATGTCTAACCTGATGCTCCATCTCTAGGTTCTTTCAACTCTCCCCTGGCCTACCATAGCATTCTTCTTGGTAGCCTCTCTGTTTCTTATACTATCCTTTCTTTAGTTTAACACATTGCTGCAGGAAGGAGATTTCGAAAAATGATTTCGGCAGGGCTTAGTGGCTCAGCCTGTAATCCCAGCGCTTTGGGAGGCCAAGGCGAGTGGATTGCCTGAGACCGCGTGTTCGAGACCCACCCGGGCAAGTTGGCAAGACCTCGTCTCTACAATAAATCAAAAATTAGCCAGGCATGGTAGTGCACTCCTGTAGTTCCAGCTACTTGGAAGGTTGAGGCGGAAGGATGGCTGGAGCCCAGCAGGTCGAGGATGAGATGGCCGGGAGTGTGCCCCTGCACTCCAGTCTGGGCGACAGAGTGAAACTTCAACTCAAAAACAAAAAGAAAAGAAAAATGATTTCAATCATGTATCTCCCTCTGACATGACGTGTTTCAACAATTCTTCACTTTCTAAATGCTGTGTTTCTCAATTTTTAAAAAAGTAATGAACAGACATTTATTTGACTCACTGTTCTGAAACCTGGAGAGTCCAAGGTCAAGGGGCCACGTCTGGCTAGCGACCTTGCTTCATCATAACATCGTGGAAGGCATCACATGGGCAAGAGAGAGCAAGAGGGAGCCAGATTTGCTTTTATAACAAACCCACTCTTGCAATAATGAACCCACTTCCATGAAAATGACATTAATCCATTCATGAGGGCAAACCTTTCATGACCTAATCCCTTCTTAAGGGTCCCACCTCTCTACACTGTTGCACTGGGGACTGAGTTTTCAACATATGAACTTTGGGGAACACATTCAAACGCTCCTCAAATTTAAAAAATATATATATAGAGAGAGAGATAGATAGATGACAAACACTCCTCAAATTAAAAAATATATATATTATATGAATCAATTTGAGTTCCAACAAGACTGGATGATTTGTAGATGCCCAAACACTCTATGATCATCTGCTCCTCTATGCCTTTACAATTTCATCTGTCTTGCATGCCCATCTATAAAAGCCTGGTGGTTAATGTCCACTCAGTTCAACTCTACTTTGGCAAGTCTGTTTCCCCACCAGACCATGAACTCCTTGAGAGAAGGGTCTGGCTCTCCCATCTCCTGATTCCTGCCTCTAGCAGAGTATCCTAGTCTCCAAAGTTTGACGAATTGGTACTCAACCTATTTCTCTGCAGCGTAATTCCTAGTGTTCCATAAACACTTTCTAGTGGAGAACATGCTGGAAAATAATCATAAAACAGAAATTTCAATAAGATAAGTCTGGAAGATTTTTCCTTTTAGAGGTTAAAACAAGAACACTACAGTGGGAGTAGATGAGGAAAAGGTCTAAAATGCAAACACATATTACATATAGAGTTAGATCCTATCTTATATTTAATCAATTGGAATTTAGGCAAATTTAACACTAATAAAAATATTTTCATGTTTTTCAAATTGCTTCACCAAACTCTTTCATTTAAATGTGCCCTTGAGTATATTACCAAATGTGTTAAATGTGTCACCCATTACAAAATGGATAATAATGAAGGATTAGCTAATGAGTCATTTGAAGGTCCTGCTTATTAATTTTTACAGCTTCATTGCCTGGAACCTAACCATCAACTGTTATCAATACCCTGGGAGATGTGAAAAAATAAAATAAAAACGTATTTATTTATTATAGGTAAGATTCCTTAGACCATTATAATTTGCTCATTCCTGCCCTTCCTAGACAGAATTCATGAACTCCAACATTTTACTCACTCTTCATAGATGTTGCAAATTTTAATTATATTTTTGCAGATTCCCATTTGAGTCAACTTTAGTATCTGATCTTGACTTTAAGAGACACTTCTATTTTATAGTTACCAAATAAATTCCTCTACTCTGTTAATCATCTTTTTTTTTTTTCTGACTGTCAGTGAAGTGTAGGTGACTGAATGTTAAATAAACATTCTTTTTCAAGCTCAAACCGAAAATAGGATGTTCCATGTGTTTATACTATGTAGACATGAAAAAATGTGAGACTTTTTTTTTCCCCCTTCGGTTCCAAAAAGCCCACTCCCTTCACATCCAAAACTCTATTATTTAAACTCTAAAAGTTTGTCGGGTTTTTCTGTTGTGAAAACATTACTATGTTTCTAAGGTTTTAACTCTTCTTTATGTTAATAAAGCAGATTTTGATCCTTTATTATCTTCTTTCACTTCAATAGATATTCATTTAGCTTCTACTATTACATATCGTAAGAGCAGTGTCAGGTGCTGTAGGGGTTGGACACAAAAGTAAATATGGTCTCTGGTTTCCACAATCCAACAGTCTAGAAGGAGAAAGCAAAAAGTAGATAACAGCTTCCTGAACTGCCAAAGAAAAGGTGGTATTTGCTATATGAAAATACAAGCTTCATGTTGGGCAACTATGGAGAATAATGGGATACACTGTTCTTGCAAAAGATAATGACATGAGCCCTGAGAACTGCAAACCACCCATGTTCATTTCCATGCCTACTTATGTGTAACCTTGAGTCCAAACAATGGAATGGAACAGACTCTAGATAACAATTTCTTTGATTGCCTTGGTTTTTTGGAACAAAAGAATGGGTCAACCAACAAAGGGCAATTAAACCTCCACTGTGTGTACAAGGCTCTATGAAAGCCCTATTCTGCTTAGGTGATATCTGTGAAACTATCAGAGGTCAAACATACCCACTCCTTGGGTATCCTCGGTCAGTGTTAAGAACAGCTAGGAAAAGGGAATCCCCCCAAATTATGCCTATTCTACAATAACGTACATAGACTGCTTACAGCTTGGTTCTAAGCAATGAATAGGCTGATGGAGGCCAAGCCTATGCCCAATAGTTAATGAATGGTGAGCCATCCCTACCTCCTCACCATACCACCTAACAACACTTTCTGATGTTTTTTTTCCCCTTGGTCAATTGAATATTATGCCATCTCTCTGTAGCCATTACTTTCTTTAAAAACATTGATTGCATTCCTAAATTACAATTATTCTAGGTTTTCTACAGTTAGAATCAAATCCCCACAAGTTGGCAAGATACATTCAGTATTATTATCTTTATTTTATAGACCCAAGTTTCAGAGAGTTTACAATACTCCTCCCAAAAATAGAGCTGGAATTTGAATACAGGACTTTCTCTTAGAAGCTGAGGCATAATATGGAATTAAATATTTTTGATCACCTAAAAATTTTTAAAAGTTGTCCTAAAAGCTATAAATAATTCAAAAATAATATCCCTGCCCTCAAGGAAACAGAATCTGGAAGGGGGGAGGGAGAGAGAGACAGACAGACAGAGTCACTTGGAAATATGGACAGAATTAATTTGCTTTGTATTTACAGTAAATCACCATAAAAGTCTACACAATAAATTTTATTCTTTAATATGTATAATATATAAATACATTCATGTAATTTTTTTCAATAATATAGAAGTGTATAGAGAGTATAAAATGAAAGTCTCCTAAGCCTTTGAAACCTGTGTGTTTTTTATAACACATTCACCAAAGACCACACGTTCAACAAATGTTGTTTGAGCACATGCCTTGCAGATAGTTTGTGTTCAAAAAATATGTGTTGCTGAGTATAATGTACCTACCATCATAGTATTATACAGAATAATTTCACCACCCTAAAAAATTCCCTGTGCTTCACTTATTCAACCCTGTTCCCTCCCCCTAAACCTCTATTAACTATTAGTCTATTTACCGTCTTTCTAGTTTTGCCTTTTCTACAATGTCATAAAAATTGAATCACACGAACTGTAGCTCTTTTAGGTTGGCTTCTTTCAGCTGGAAATATGTATTTAAGATTCATCATTGTCTTTGCATGGCTTGATAACTCATTCCTCTTTATTGCTGAGTAGTATTCTGTTCATCTATTGAAGGATATCTTGGTTACTTCCAGTTTTTTATGATTATGAACAAAGTTGCTATAAAAATATGACTGCAGACTGTTGTGTGGACATACATTTTCAAATTGGTTGAGTAAATACCTAGAATCATAAGAGCTGAATCCTAGGATAAGACTATGTTAAGCTTGGTAAGAAACTGCCAACCAGTCTTTCAAAGTTGCTGTGGTACTTTGCATTCCAATTAGAAATGAATGAGAGTTCCTTTTGCTTTTCATTCTCCTCAGCAGTTGGTGTTGTCAAGTTTTGTTTTGTTTTTTAGTAATTCTAATAGGTGTGTAGTAGTACCTCATTGGTTTGAATTTGCACTTCCCTGATGACATATTATGCTGAACGTCTTTCCATATACTTATTTGCCATCTGTATTTCCCCTTGGTGAAATGTCTATTCAGAGCTTTTGCCCATTTGTTTATTTTCTTATTGCTGTTTTAAGAGCTCTTTGTATATCTTAGATACAAGACTTTTATCAGATATTTGTTTTACAAATCCTTTCTCCTAGTCTGTGGGTTTGTCTTTTCAGTCTTGTAACAGTGTCTTTCACCGAACAAAAGTTTTTAATTTAAATAAAGTTCAGCTTACCCATTTTTCTTTCATGGATCAAGCGTTTGCTATTCTATCTAAAAACTCACCACCAGACTCAAGTTCCTCTTGATTTTCTCATATAATTTAGTTTAGAAGTTGCATAGTTTTGCATTTTTACACGTAGGCCTATGATCCATTCTTGAGTTAATGTTTATGAAAATATAAAGTCTGTGTCTGTGTTCATTTTATGGCATATGGAGATCCAATTGTTCTAGCACCATAATCATGCAATTTTAATATCAGCAGCATTAAAGGATCATGTAGGTCATAAGTGGTTATTCATGGCTTAAAAAAACTAACATGATTAAAATGCCTTCAATTTTGTAAAGTATTAGGAGTCATTTCTGTGAATCATTTACAAAGCAAGAAACTAAGGCTCAATAGATATAGAACTTACCAAATAAGTTAGCAAATAAACCCCTGCATGGTCCTCAAAGAACTGAAAACTGATGGTACATAGCACACAGTACCTATGGAGTACTGTACAAGAATGCTCAACTCTTTTGTTCCTGCTGCCCCTTCATGGTTTTGTTCTTTTGGCTTTTGGAGTCTTCTGTCTTCAAAAGTCCATTTTGACATATAATACCATGGAGAGATGTTTCATTTCTTTAGTTGTAGAATATTCAGTTACAGTAAGTCCCCTACATATGAACATTCAAGCTGCGAACTTCTGAAGATGCAAACACATACTCAGATGTCCAATCATGTAACTTAGTTCACATTTCACATGTCTGGCATACGTTGTCACATGTGTACATCCTTTACAAGTGGTTGTGTTTTTGTATACAGTAGTACAGTATCTTTATTTCAAGTCCAGGATGTCCAGAAGCAAGTATAAAAAGCAACAGTCATGTAGCCAGTAGCCAATTATGTTAATTGGGTACCTAGGCTAACTCTGTTGGACTTATGGACACACTCTTGGAACAGAACTCGGTTTGTATGTAGGGGACTTACTGTATACCTAAAATTTTACAACTAAAAATTTATAAAGGGACCTGGTCAAGATGGCGGCAACACAGGCGGAACTGTGAGATTCTCCGAATGTGAGTTCCCCAAAAAGACTCTTGCCCTCCTTCCACTACCCCCTTGCCCACAGCTGGACGCATTGATCAGAGGCTCAGGGACCCCAGGTCCC
>CAUYQG010007190.1:0-10761 GCA_963574415.1 Tarsius wallacei
TTTTTGAGTTGGAGTCTCACTCTGTCGCCCAGACTGGAGTGCAGTGGCCGCTCCCGGCCACCGCAGCCTCGACCTGCCGGGCTCCGGCGATCCTTCCGCCTCCGTCTTCCAAGTAGCTGGAACTACAGGCGCGCGCTACCACGCCCGGCTAATTTTTTGATTTATTGTAGAGATGAGGTCTCACCAAGTTGCCCAAGCGGGTCTCGAACCTGTGGGCTCAGGCAATCCACTCACCTCAGCCTCCCAAGGCGCGGGATTACAGGCTGAGCCACCGAGCCCGGCAATATACAACTTTTAGTAAATAAATTTGGAGTTTTTTGGGGTCCCCCATCGTATATCTCTAGAATTCCCAGGAATATGTGCTGGCTCAAAGTGAATGTGGATTTTAAATTTGGAAAGATATCACCACATAAATGTGGAAAGATATCATTACATAGATGTCACTACACAGTTTATTCTCCCACCTCAGTGTGTGAGATTCCAGTTTCTATATATTCTTGTCTATAGTGTATACGATCAATATTTTTATTCTTTGCCAACCTGATAAGTAGAAATGGTGTCTGTTTTGAAAAGTATTACATTCCTCTTCCCATATTTCTAAGTTAATTGCATATCTTTTTCTGGGAAGTGTTTCAGGTCCTTTTGCCCACCCATTTTTCTATTGACTAGTTAATATTTTTCTTATTGATTTAAAAGTGCTGTTTAAATGATTAGTTTAAGGAAACGAAACACCTTCACATATAAATAATTTCTCCAATTTGGTTGCCTATATTTTGTCTTTGTTTATTGCATTTGCTGCCATCAAATTTACATTCTATTCCAAAGCTTTTGGCTTTTGTGAGTTACTTGGGAAAGTCTTGTCTATTCCAAGATTCTTCTTTTCTTGTTTCATTTTTTACTTTTACATTTTTGATTATGTGTAATTCATTTAGGTATAAGGAGTGATGTACATCATTGAATTTTAAGATTGTTATTGAGACTCTGAAAAACAGTTTGTTGCCTTTTTTCAGAAGCTTGTATTTTTCACAAATAATTCATGCTAATTGAGAAAAATCTGAAAATAAGCAAAAAAAATTTAAAAATCACCCTCGATTACATCATTTAGAGGTAACTTCTGTCATTATATAACATTTTTCAATGAAAAATATGTAAATATAATACATTTTTAAACAAGAAATGAAATTGCATATGCATCCTGTTTTATCCTTCTCATTTTTCAACTCACAACATATTGTGACTATCTTTCTAAGTGCATATTTTTGGTCATGTTTTGGGTTGAAATCATGATAATGAGAATCGAGGACTGAGGAAGGTGACAGCAGAGGCGTTTGGACCAACTCCTCTTCCTCAGAGTTTATGGTGACAGGAAGGAGAACTGCAGGGCAGCAGCTTGAGGACCATCTGGGTTGAGGAGTCGTATTTTAAGGATGGATGACACAGTCCTCCTCTAGACCGAGGAATGACTGGGAAGGTGCAGGGAATAACAGGAGGAGGCAGGGGGGAGAAATTCTTTTGCCAGGAGATGAGAGGAAAGGAGGAGATGTGGTGAGGGGACCTATACTCTGAAGCAGAAGAGACAGAATTTAAAGGCGTTTACTCTGTGTAGTTCCAATCTCCCTGAAGCAGATGAGCTCATCGGCTGAGAGTGATAAGGGCTGGAGTGAGTTTGGGGCCTCCAGGAAATGGGAACTGTTGGAGCAGAGACTCTGGGAACTTCATCAGGGAGCCAACAAGAGCAGCAGAAAGCAGCCAAGTAGGGAAACAGTTGGAGCAGCCACATAGCACTGCCAGCACCGCTTTGCATCCATGAGCAGGGCAGAGAGGAAGGAGGTTTGAGGAGTGGCCAGTGGCAGTGGAAGACAGGGAGATGAGTACCGCTTACCCCTGTGCTTGTCCAAATGGTTGTTGTCCAAATGGAGGACAAATGCAGGGAAGGCTGGCTCTTGTCAGCACTGTGTCCTGCCCTCTGCCCTCTGCTCAGGATGTCTGACTTCTTATTCCAGGGTTTCTGTCTATGGCCTCTTACCAATTTGCTTGGCCTTGTCTGGCCACCAGCCTCATCATCCCCTTCTCCCAGCAGGTATAGACTCCCCCTCCTCTCCAGATCGCAGGGAGCAGGGGAAGTCAAAAAGTGGCCACGCTGCATTCTTGAACTCCTCAGAAAGGCACCAACATTCTCGATGTTTCCCTGCCAAGAATGTTTAGACAGCGTCTATCACCCCGGGGTCTGGAACATCTTGTACAGAAACGGATCAACCAAGCCACCTGAAGGAAGTTCAGAGCAGGTGTTTTAGTTCATTGAGTCTGATGTAATAAAGTGCCATAGACCAGATGGCTCATAAACAACAGAAATTTACTTTTCACAATTCTGGAGGCTGGAAATCCAAGATCAGGGCACCAGCACGACTGGGTTCTGATGAGGCACCTCTTCTGGGTTGCAGACTTCTCTTTTCTCTCATGACACAAAAGAGCTAATTAACTCTCTGGCCTCTTCTTATAAGTGCGCTAATACTATTCATGGGAGTTCCACCCTCAGGACCTAATTACCTTCCAAAAACCTAACTTTCAAATGCTATATCACATTGGGGTTTCAACATAAGAATTTTCAGTGGACACAAACATTTAGTCCCTTGCAGCAGAAAACAACAGGGGTAACTTATCTGGGCAAATAACTCCAAAGCAGCAAAGCATGCACACGACAGAGGTCTGGAAAAGTCAGCCTTAGATCAGGTGCAGTGGCTCACACCTGTAATCCCAGCACTCTGGGAGGCCAAGGCAGGAGGATCACATCAGGCTAGGCATTCAAGACCAGCTTGGGCATCATGGTAAGACCCCATCTCTATAAAAATATTTTAAAAATTAGCTGGACATGGTGGTGCACATCTGTAGTTCCCAGGAATGCAAAGTTACAGTGAGCTATGGCCATGCCACTGCACTCCAGCCTGGGTGACAGAGAGGGTCCCTGTCTCTGGGTAAAAAAGACATTCTTAGAGGTGAGCCCTTAAGGACAGCAAGATGAGAAAGGGGGAGGGAACTCCAGGGAGAAGAAACCATATAAGCAAAGATCCTGAGTCAAGAAAAGCCCACAGTATGGTATCATCAAGGTCAAAGTGGCTAGAGGTGGTGGCAGCTGTGCTGTGTCCCACTTGACACTACAGGTCTAACCTTAGATAGCAGGTTCTTGTGAGCTTTGCCGTGAACTGGGCTCTGGTTTTGCAGTTGCTATGGTTTGACCAAGCATTGGCTCTGCATGGGTCTGAGGCGCTGGTCCTGCTTTTGGGGCTGCCCAACCACACAGGCCCTGAGGTTTCAGCAGGGGCATTTCACTCTCTTTTCTCTGAGCACATCTCTGCTGCGGAAAACGTCTCCTCTCTCTTCCTAATGTTGAAATTCCTGCCAAGGCCTCGCCAAGGGTTGAGGCTAAGCTCTTATTCTCACTGGGGATGTCTGTGGCCTGTTCCATGTTTAATCCAATGAACTTTCCAACCAAGTCCTTCCCTCCCTCTCCCTGGGTCTCAGTTTCTTCATCCATGCCTGGACGGGGAGGCCTAGAGGAAGGTACAGGGAATGTGCCCGAACAACAAATGGCCCTCTCCTGCCTTTCCTTTTGTGGTGCTGTTTTATCTCTAACTTTGCTGAAGCGGCAATTTATTCTAATCCTCTCCAGCAGGACACGTTGTGTACTGTGGTTCATCATATGCTAATAACATAATTATGCGGTTATAAGATCAGGTCAGCAGAACATCAGCCAGGATGGGAAATAAATCAAAGCCAGGCGTTTCAGGGAGAAGGTCCAAGTGTCTCTTTAGCAAGGCCTCTCTGGGCTCCCAGCCCAGGGTGCAAGGCTGTGAAACTGGACTGTGTGGAGGGAGGATGGTGAGGAACTGCCGGGTTGTCAAATCCTGGGAGGGGTATGCGTGGTGAGGGTCAGCCCTCCCAGACCAGCTGCCCTGGGCCCGGTCACAAAACTCGCTCAGAAAAACGGGTCAGCCTCTAAGTGGCGCCACACAGTTTTCTGGAATTCTCTCCTGTCCAAAGAGGAACACTTGCTTAAGGGGGCTCTTAGTCTGGTGTGATCCTTATATGCATATTGACAGACAGTGGAGGATCTCTGAGAGGCCCATTAACTTGCTAGCATTTGGGGAGACTGGGCCTGGTCCACTAACTCTAGAGAGAAGTCATATTTTCTTTACACTGGATGCCTCCTCAAATCTTCGCCCGTTCCTGCTGCTCCTTCAGAGTTCAGGGAGCAGGGAGGAGTGATGGGTGTTTACGCTGGGACAACTATAAGTCACTTACCTCCGAGTGCATGTCTTCCTTTCTAGAAAGCTTCTCACATAGCAAGTCAATTAGTTCTCGTGATACCTTTCTCTCTCTCTCTCTCAGCCTGAACAGCAGGTTTTTGCTCTGTCATTCATACTGGAGTTTAGTGGGACTATCACTCCAGTGGGTTCACTGCAGTCTTGAATTCCTGGGCTCAACTGATTCTCCCACTTCAGTCTCTTGAGTAGCTAGGACTACGGGCACATGCCACCATGCCACCATGCCTGGCTAATTTCATTGATTGGTTGATTGATTGCAGAAACATGTTTGAAACTTCCCAAAGTGAGATGCTACCTTGAAGTGAACAGTTCTTTCTAGGATGTCTTAAGCATGCTATTAAAAGGTGAAAGTGGCTATAAGGGAAAAAGGAAAAAGAATTCTGAGTATTAAGGGGGCAGGTCTAGTGGGGACCCCCAAATGTGGCCTTCCTGGGGCACCTAGTGGCTCTCCCAGAAAGGTTCTTTATGACACTGAGATTTCAACTCTAGAGCAGCCCGGGGCTGCTGCTGTGAGCTCCAGAGGGGGTGCCAAGCCACCAATTTTCAGACATCAACTCTTGGGTTGAAAGGGAAGAAAAGAATAAAGAGGAGGGAACAGGGGGAGGAGGTCAAGGGGGTTGGAAGCAGGTGGTGTGGAGCAGGTTGGGACTTTAGGACTTTGGGGAACTGAGTAATACTTATCACATACCCTCTTTGACATAGGCCCCTCAATCTCCTTTCTGCTGAGAGAACTGGCTTTTCAAGGCAGAGACTGAGTGAAGGATTTGTTATGGAAATTCAAAGGAAGAGTTCATGAGACTGACCAGGGCTCCACTCTCATCTCTTTCTGGAAACTTCCCACTCTCAGGAGGCCCTTTCCTTCCAGAGACTCTAGGGACAACTTATCACTTCTACACCCAACCACATTCTGTACATCATAGGAACTGTGATGCTCTGCTAAGCATATGCAATGTTCCTTCTGCCAGAGGCTGTGTTTACTGCTGGGGATACAGAGAGGGACCTCTCACAGTCCTCACCCATTCTGTCAGTGGAGAGAGGAAAACAGGGAACCATGTTATAGGGTGTGATAAATATTTCTCAGGGATAATCACAGTTTATGGAGGAAATGGACAAGGACGAGCACTTAACTAGCCAGGGGAACTGGGGAAACTGGGGGCACTTGGGAGCTCCAAAGTCTAAGATGTGAGGTCAGGGGTATGAAGGGGCAGGAGTGGCTGGGTGGGGGTGAGCCTGGGAGGAGGGGTGTCATACTCACTCTCAAGGCTTCTGGAGGTAGCTTGCCCTGTGTTGTAGAATCATAACACAACCAGCAGAAGAATTCTGTATGGCTGCCTTGAATTTTGCACAGCCACAATGATCCATTTGTCCCCCGTTCTCTTTCCTGATTAGGCAGGGATCATCCTGGGACTGGATGCAGCCTAGTTCCAGGCAAGAAGAAAGAAGAAAAGAGGTGAGTCGGAGAGGGAGAGCAGGCAGGATCCTGGAGGGGAAGACTGAACTGGGCTTGGCAATTATCTCCTGGTTAATTAGCACCTCAGGACTCATTACTGTGCGACTGGCACCCCCTGCTCTCTGGGGATCTGAATCTAAGCCTTTCTCGGGGAGTCTGAAGCTAGGGAAGGATGGCGGGTCCCCACCAGGGTAACACAGCCCAGAGCTCCACTTTCTCTTAGTCAAGACATTTCTCTTCCCTTTAGGCAGGATGACAATCAGCTTTGGGATTTTGTGCCCTGTCAGGTGGGTTTTCGTTCAGTGGCTTTTAGGTGTCAGCCTCTTTGTCTCTAGAAACTTTTGATTGAAAACATCTTATAAAGCTGTTAAGTTAAGCCCGCTTAAGTTTACTCTGTTTTGAAAATATTCTTTGTGTTAAGATGGTCACAGATCAAATGTGTTTCGAGAATAAATGTTCTAAAATCTCTGCCATCACATTGCATCAACACTGAAATTCACCAGCAGGCTGAGGTTGTAGCTGAGAGTGTTGGGCCCACTTGAGCTGGTCCACAGGTTATCGGCAGAGCAAGTTGTACATTGTGTTCATCACCTTTGTCTTTCCCATTTCACACAAAAAACTGACATCCAAGAAGGTTAAGAAAGAGGTCCAGGATCTGATTGACAGATCATGGCAGGACTCAAAGTGGGTCTTACGGAGGGCAAGGAGGTCTTTGAGCAATGCCAGTGGTCCTTTTCCCCTTTGACTTCTCCACACATTTGCAGGAATTGAAAAGGGATCTGCTGGCCGGATGCTCCAGGGCTGCAGGGAAGCTCTGATTCTGGATGAAGGTAGCCCCAGCCTGAGGACTCTTCAGTGTCTATAGATGAATTCCATAAAGGAAAAATCCGAGGCACAATAAAATTTGAAGAGTTTATTGGAGTAAGGAACAATTCATGAATTGGGAAACATGAAACTGAAAGAGATCTATTGTTCCCATGACAAATTCAGGGGCTCATATATATGGGGTAAATGTGGAAGCAAAATAAAGAAATTATTTGATGAATTGCAATGGTAACAGTTTCCTTATTTGGTCTATCTTGTTTGGAATTCTCTGGTGGTAGCATTATGTTTGTTGGCTACTTCCAACTGGTTGAAATTGAGTTCTGTTTTTCTTTAATATAGGCATTTATAAGAAATAGTTCCAATTAAGTTTAGCTTATGTTTGCAAATCAAGGAAGATTGAGGTCACTGATGAGGCCTAACTGGTTTTGTCTGCTCAGGGATTCTTCAGTTCTGGTCTTTATATTCATTTACTTTAACAGTTTTTCCTAGAATGAGAACATCATTACCTGAAAGCACCTGCACTGTGAACAACCACAATTGCCATTCATTGACTTGATGCTGTATCCTGGACACACTACCTACTGTTCCTAAACACTTGACTTACATTATCACAGATAATTCTTACAACCCATTTTGCAGCTTTGGGAACTGAGTTATGAAGTGGCTTGCAAGACTTGTCAAGGATTCCAGATCTACTAAAGGAATTTGAGTCAGAGTTTTTCTCACCCTAAAACCCTGCTTTTAATGGCTGTAATAGAAGGCCCTGCCCTGAGGCCCCATGAGTGAAGCTGACTCCTGATCAGACTCTCTGGGGTGTCCAGGCCCTCCCCACCTGCTGTTGGGATGTGAGATCATTTAAGACTTTCATACTGAAGTCACCTTGTCAGTCAGGGTCCTCCAAGAAGCAGATGCCCAGATGGGCATGTAAGAGATTTGTTGGGGAAAATACTTGTGAAAGAAAGTGGAGAGGAAGCTGGTGCAGGCTGGCAGAGGCTTAGACTACGATGCAAGTCTGACCTTTACGGAAGGAGGAAGAAAAAATGTCTCAAACTGCAGTGCAGTAGTAAGATCAGTTTGGCAGAGCCTACTGGGAGTCAGTCCTTGGGTCAAAGTCACCCATGAGAGGGGCCCCATATCTCGCAGAAACAAGCTTCTCTTCATTTCCCCAGCATGCTTAATCAGCGGGGGAGCACAGCCTCAGAGCAAATGAAGTGATGGATCTCAGAGTGCACCAGCTGGGGCCACAGCAGGAGATCTGGGAGGTGCGTTTTCATAACTGCCACATAGTTCCTCACAGGGCAACACCTTGATTGGTCAGAACTAAAGAGCCCCAGGATTTGATTCACAAGGGTGGCAAAACAATTGAACTGGTGCATATGGGCAGACATAAACGTACTATTGAAGAAACACTGGCTATTGTTGTGTTTCCTTGCTTTCAACTTCAATCTGAGGAGAGCAGTTCTTCTGGAGAGGTTGTTATGAACTGTTATGTAGCAACAGACAGGTGAGGAGAGATGGATACTGGGCCAATCACAATTCATAGAATAAGATCCAAGAGGCTAGAGCCACATTCAGGAGAAGATAGGAAGGAAGTCCAGGAATATCCATAAGCAGAGCTCGTCCCCAAAGAGACAGGATTAGATGACCTGGAATCTGTTGTTGAAACTGAAAGTCGCATGGTAGCATGAGGCTCTAGGACAAAGCAAGAGTGAGAAAAAAAGCCAGGCTTAGCAGAGGGAGCCACTAGGATCTCCAAGACAGGCCAATGAACCATGTCCAAGCACATACGCTAGAGTGGAACTGTAGTGGAAGGCCTAAAATTAAGGCTCAATATTATGTGCTGCCCTGACATCTGGTGAATGAAGAGGGCCTCAATTGGCCTAACTATAACTTTGCCTGCCCGTTCTGCTCCTGCAAATAAGCACCAGCTTTCTCTTCACTTTCCTTCACAAGTATTTCCCCCAATAAATCTCTTACATGTCCATCTGGGCGTCTGCTTCTCGGAGGACCCTGACTGACAAGGTGGCTTCAGTATGAAAGTCTTAAATGCACTAGTTTATACTCCCACCAACAGTGTAGAAGTGTTCCCTTTTCGCCACACCCTCTCCAGCAACTGTTATTTTTTGAGTTATTGATAATTGCCATTCTGACTGGATTAAGTGATATCTTTCCCCTTTCAATGTATGTTATTTGCTTGGTCAAGCTTAAATCTACATCTCTTGAAAGGCTGTTCCAGAATTATTCATTTATAATTCTGCATTTATTTTATATTCTTCTCATTCTCTCCCAAAAACATCTTGAAAAAATTTATTATAGTTACTTTATGTTTAGTTAGGGAGTTTCTTTTCACTCTCCCTCTCTCCTTCCTTCCCTCCTTCCTTCCTTTTCTCTTCATTCCTTACTTCCCTCCTTTTTTCTTTTCTTTTTGTTTCTCTTTCTTCATGACAGATATGTTTTGGAGTATTTGCTAGGCCAAACAGTGTTTTTGGCTGGCCCAACAAAGTTTTTGACTTCTAATAAGAAGCAGATACATTATAGTATATATGTAGCCTTAATTCAAGGTAGACCAAATGTAAGCAAGTTATAAAGTGGCTGAAAACTTAAAAAAGAAAGACTTGTAGAATGAGTAAAATCTGGACATGTATCTTGGAAGACAATCAGTAAAAGTATAAATCCAAACTATTTTAATCTAATCTCAAATAAAGTTAAAATTTTCATAACATTGCAAGTGCACCAGGATTATACATATTGCACATGTAGGAGACATTACACTTATAAAAGTCTATTACTATAATTTATCCCTTCCATTCAATACCTAGAACACTGTATCTGATGCCATAAATACTTTTTTAAAAATCACACTGGGTAATTTCTTCTAACCTACCTTCCAGTTTACTGATTTTCTTTTTCTTTTTATCTACTCTTTTTAACCCATACAATGGGCTTTAAATTGCAGTTGTATTTTTTCTAGAAGTTCTACTTGGTTCTTTTTCAAAATTGTTTAGCTATTCTTTATATTTTCTTGTTCTATGTGAATACGTTCAAGCTTGTGTTATTTGTTAAAACATAGTAAGCATGCTGATTTTATATTTCTTGAATAATAATATATTATTTGAAGACTCTGTAGGTCTGTTTCTTCTGCTTGATTTTACTATTGGTTTTGCCTCATGGTGCCAATTTCTTGTTTTTTTGTTTGTCTGTTTGCTTACTATGAGCTGCTCCTTTTTCATGGAAACTTATTTGTGGGAAACTTATTTGAGGCCTGTTATGAAGGCACTTTCATCCAGAGAGAATTTGTGGTTGCTTCTACCCAACTGCCCTAGGCCACCACCAGTTTCAGACCACTTTAATCTAAATTTAAAGTTTTTTAAAACAGCCAAATGATGTAAAATTTATACTAAAAACATGTATGCCAGCAGATTTTTGCAGCTAAGGTGTGTCAGGGCCATTTCCCACAACAGTAGTTCTACTCAGGACCAAAGCTACTTTCTGCCAGAAGCCACAATCCCTAAGGAAAGTAAGGTAAAAGGGATTTGAGGACAGGAAAAATGCTGGCTGTGAGAAAGGCTCCAGCCAAATGCGGCCATGCAGGAGGCGAAAGCCCCATGGATCCTGTTTGACAAACCTTCCCTAACTTTGAAGGATTGCGTGCATAAGATGGAAAATGTTCCCACTTTAATTGAGATAGTAGTTGCACAACTAAATGATGGCATTTGACAGAAAAATTATACATAGGCATAGTGATGGTGAGATTGCAGCAAAAAGGAGGTGCCCCTTAGGGTGTGTAATGATGATTTACAGTAACAACAGGAGGACATGAAAAACAAGTCACTTTTCATAAACAACAGGCCTCCTGCTGAGTCAGCCTCTCTTTCGTGAACAATGGGCCCCCCTACTGAGCCAGCCTTTTTCTCATAAACAACAGGCCCCCAGCTGAGGCTGGTGGAAAGCAACCGACTGAGACAATAAGTAGTTTGAAATATTATAGGACTAAATAAATAGTTTGATAAAGATAGAGTTTAGAATATAAAGAGTAAAGTAGTAAGATGAGACATGTATACTAGTATTAGGAATAGTTAAGAATATATAGGAATCTAAGGATAGTAATAAAATAAATAAGCATAAGCATATAGTAGTAGGTAAGTTAAATAAGATATAGAGATA
>CAUYQG010007193.1:0-17523 GCA_963574415.1 Tarsius wallacei
TTGAGGGGAAGCTGTGATTCAGATTCTGTATGCCGATTCCAGCATCCCCCTATTGGTATATGAACCCACTGAAACCTACTTCCCACCGTCTTACAATCTTTCTGTGCAGCAGAATGTAGGTTTGGTCCCTCAGCCTCCCAAGGCGCGAGATTACTTTGAGCTGCTACCTGAGACGTCTGCTGCTTAGTTCCCAGGGGAGTGGCTTTGTCTTCTGTTTAGTGACATTACCTTGGGAACCCAGGTGGGTGGGGCAATGCAAGTCTCTGCCTGGAGGATGGCTGAAGTGATAGGATCCTTTTTCTCTGCTCTTTGGATCCCTGAGCAATCGACTATGATGGTCTGTGGTAGCGTGATAGCGTGAGCCTCCTGGGGATCAGCTGCCCAGCTGGGCGCTCCCCTCGGGGCTCCAGAGCTCCAGATTTCAGAGCCCCAAAGCTCCCAAGGGCAGGCGGTGAGCGGCGGAAGTGGCCCCACGCCGCCCCCAGTGTACTTCAGTCAGAGATGGAATCAATGCCTCCGAGGGGTGGGTGCCCAGAGCCTCCTAGGGTGACCAGAGGCTCAGTCTGGTATCAATGCAGTCAGGAATGGAGCTGAGACCCGAGCCTTCCCACCCGTGAGGGAGCAGCCTGGGACGCAATAGCCAACCCTGCATGGGACCGGGGGTCCCTGAGCCTCGGACCAATGCATCCAGCTGTGTGCAAGGGGGTAGGGGAAGGAGGGCAAGAGTCTTTTTGGGGAACTCACATTCGGAGAATCTCACAGTTCCGCCTGTGTTGCCGCCATCTTGACCCCGACCCAAATTTCTATTATTTATTAATTACCCAGTCTCCAGTATTCTGTTATAGCAGCAGAAAATAGACTAAGACAGTTGGGTAGAAAATTCTAAAGTAGACAAAAAAACTTTCTACAGAACCTTGAATATATTGCACTACTATTTAGTGTTGCTCATCAAACAAACAAACAAGAATTGGATGCTTCTGATTCTCATTCTTGTGTATGAAGCCTACTTTTTCCAGGCCTCTCTGGAACTCTTTAAAATCTTTTAGCTCTTGGAGTTTTGAAGTATTATAATAATAGGTCCTACTGTGGTTCTTTTAAAAATTTTTCCTATGTAGTAAAAGGAAGGCCTTACTAGATTGGAGATATTTGTCTCCTTTCTTCACTAAATAATTTTCTTATTTTAGTCCTTTGAGAATTTCCTCTCATGTTTTTAGAACTCCTAGTAATTTGACTTCCAGTTGATTTTCACTTTTGATTATCTTTTCTTTCACATTTTTCTGTCATTGCTTTTGTTTGTTTTCTTTTGCTTTTACCCTCTTGGAAAGTATATGCATTATACCTTCAAACTACCAATTAATTTATTAATTTAGGAACTTATTCAGTTTCCAAAAATACACTCTTTTAAAAAACTTTTTAATCATAACTTCAGTTCTTGGTCTTTGGATACAATATTTTCTCCCAAGAGCACTAATTAAAGTTGTTTTTAAGACTCTTTTCTGCTTCCTGAATATTATCTATTTAGGAGGTCAATTTTTATATTTATCTTGATTTTCCCTATTATGCCTTTGCTCAGTTATTTAGTGATCATTCTTTGTCCATTTATGTCTAAGACTAAGGGATTACAAAGTCGATGGTGCGCTCTGTATATGAACAAGATTTGTGTACTGGAGGTTTTACATGACAGTGACACTGAGCCAGCTGTCTTTCCTTTTGGCAAATACCAGAAGGAGGAAGGCTTTGCTTTCTGGCACTAGCATGAAATGCCTGACTACATGTTGTCCTACGTGAGAAGATGGGAGTCTGATTGTAAAGTCCTGGGTCTTGTTTCCAGCTTCACTATTTCCTGCTCTCTGTTCTACTTACAATCTCTAACTTGAAGCATCTCCATATTTCTGTTGGGTGAGTCATTTCCTTATCTATTGCAGTTCTTTTCTCTACTATTCTAGGCTATACCTTCAGCCAATGGTATTATTTCTGAATTTCCATATTCCAGACATCTGTTGAAGAAGATGTTTTGGAATGGTACTACTCTTGTTCCTTTAATTACTACGTATTTATAATTTTTAATACTACTTTATTATGCTCTTACTGAGGTCTGCAGAGGAAGAGAAGGTGAATAAATAGATTGAATCTACAATTCTGAACAAAAATCTTCTACAATGTTTGGTTGAAGATGGTAAGTTTATTCAAAAATTGTTTATGGTTCTATATATTCCCTACTCATTTTAGTTAGCTTAGATCAACGTTTCTTGGATTTTATCTGTAAAATAAGGGATGAGAATACATATAAATACTGTCCTTCGGTGGTATGGAGTCACTAAAATTTGTGGATATCACCTTATTTTTTTATCTTATTATTTCACCAACTTCTAATCAAATCAGAACTTTAGAACACATCTAAGACTATACATATCTACTCTGATTCTGATACTTTTGCTTTTAAGATCTTTTATTTTTTCTAGGAAAACTTTTCAGAATTTTGTACAAATCTGGTGTCTTGGTTACAGTTTGATTAGGGAAGGAGAATCACTATGAATGGCGTGGAATAGATTAGACTTTACTTTTAATAGGGATTATACTTTACAAAACTATGGGAGAATTTGGGGACACAAAGGTCCAAAAAGTGATGACTATTGTTCAGAAAAAAATTACTAATTATCATGGAGGGGAACTGGTGAAGTAATTTGTGGGAGGCCCCTCTATATATGGTGGTGGGAGTTGAGTCACAGCAGGAGTAGTTGGGAAAGGAATCTGGACCTGAAGTGGGGGAAGGCAAGTGCCAATGAGCTCACAGGGGGATACAATGGAACACATCTGAGCAAAGTGCAAGTCTGCTTGACACTCAGGCCATCTAACCCTGGCAGTGTGGGTTGCTTTCACATGTTTTGCACCTGACCCAGGACTCAGTGAATCTGAGGCAGGAGATCATGTAGGAGCTGGAGGATCTGTGGTCTCATGGCTGCTCCTTGCAAGGGGAGGAGCAAAGAGGTTAGGAACAAGGTGCACTGAGTATAGCAATACCTGGTGTCCCACACCAGCTTAATGAACATGATGTCTGCTTCTTCACTTTCACCTTCCAGCTCTCACACAAGTTTCCAACCCTCAACTGCCATTATTCCAGGAAGGGAATTTTTTAAAAACATCAGTCTATCTTGCTACCTTGCCAAATCCATAACCACCTCTCAATTCTTTCAAAGTGCGAAGACACACGTATCATAATTTTTCAGTGAATATGCATTTGTTAAACACTTCTATGTGCCAGGTACTCTGCTAGGTAGAGGGAAATCACAAAGGGCAGTTTGCTCTCAAGGAGCTTATAGTAAACTTGGGTGGAAGAGAACCCTAGGTACATGAAAATGCTCTGACCCAGTGCCTGGACCCATTCAGATTATGTTGAGTAGTCACTCTTGATGTACCAACGGAGTAAGCATTTCATACTCTCATGGAGCTTATACTCTAGCAATTAATATATATTGGTAGGATAAATGAAGGATGAGTGAGTAAATGTATGAGGGGTAACCCCCAAAAAACTGGAATCAATTTTTGGAGGGTAGGCCTCTTGTAGTACAGGCTTCCCCACTAGGTAAGTGTTCTAGGAACCCATTGGCATCAGTGTACTAGCTAGTGTTGTTGTAAGAGGCTGCTTTTGGCTTCAGTAATTTTTTTAAAATTTTAGATTATTTCAGTGTGTTTTCCCATGTCATGATGGGTGATTTACATGAACAGCCTGCCCACACCACGCTGAGTGTTCAGCAACTTTTGACCCACCTATTCCTATTCACCCAACCTCACACTGAGATTGTTTGTTTATTTCCCTGGATGAAAAAATTCCTCAAAGAAGGGAAACATTTTGCCAGTACAGAAGAGGAGAAATCAAAAATGGCAGAAGCTCTGAAAGGCATCAACATTGACAAGCTAAAAAACTGTTTTGAGCAGTGTAAAAAGTGTCTTGCTAGGTATATTGCATCAAATGGAGAGAACTTTGAAAGTGACTGAAGTTTACACACGTAAAAATAAATACACAATTTAAAAAATATATTTCATTTTAAAGATGTGTGGCACAATTCAGGTTTGGGTATGCAAGTGGACATCATACAGATAAAGTTTGGGCCTTCCTTTGGTCCCCACTTTGCCTGGTTTGAGATTAGGCACCCTTATTGATATCGTGTTTTCCCCCACCATACCCCAGCAGTATCCTACTACTGCCAATCCCTTTCTTATAGTATTATGATCAATATTTCAGGTCCTCTTATGAGTGAGAACATGTGGTACTCAGTTCTTCGTTTCTGTGATAATCACTGAGTATTATAGATACTAATTTCATCCAAGTTGCTGTGAAGTCCATATGTTTGTCCTTCTTTATGGCTGCATAATATACCATCATGTATATGTACCACATTTTTCAAATCCAGTCTAGTTTTGATGGGCAGCACAGTTGGTTCCATGATTTTGCTATTGTGAACAGTGCTGAAATAAACATGCGAATACACAACAATTTTTTAATAAATAAATTTCACTTTTGAGGAGCTCTCCCTTGTATGAGCTGATAGGGATGCAAAATGGTGATGCACTTAATGCAGACTGAATGGTCTAGGGAATTCTTCCCAGTGGAGCTGAATTTTGTAGGGTCAGTGGTAACCAATGTTCAAGAGGTGGAATTGGGTATAGATGAAGCAGCTTGATAAAACACAGACACACACATACAAATACAGTAAATTTGGGGAACTATAGGTTAGTTGGGAAGTAGAAGGAGGGTTTGAGTAAACTGGTGAGGCAAACACAAATGAGGTCATGAAGGGATCAATATGCCATTGTTGTCTTGAAAACAATGGGAGTCACTAAAAGACTTTAAAAATATCAATGCTGGGCCAGGTTTGGTGGCTCAGCCTGTAATCCCAACACTTTGGGAGGCTGAGGCGAGTGGATTTTCTACGTCCTCGGTTCAAGACCAGTCCAGGCAATTTGGTGAGACCCTGTCTCTACAATAAATAAAAAATTAGCTGGGCGTGATAGTGCACACCTGTAGTTCCAGCTACTTGGAAGGCTGAGGTGGAAAGATCGCCAGAGCCCAACTGACGCTGGGGTGGCTATGAGCATGCCACTGTACTCCAGCCTGGGTGACAGAGTGAGATTCCCACTCAAAAAACAAACAAAAAAACAAACAAATAAATAAGTTCAATGCTTACATTTGAGTATGTACTTAACAATTAAGTATTTTATTATTAAAATAAAGCATAAAATTGGTTTATAATGTACTTTTTTTTGAAGACATGATAGATTTTATTTTTGTTTTTTATTTTTTCTCTTTTAATTTTTATTTTGAAATTGTCGGGTACAATTCAGCGTTAGGTATACAAATGTTCATTGTGCAGGTACCCTTATTGATGAGGTGTGCCTTTCCCTCTTCCCCAGGCGGATATTGACCACTGTCAATTCCAGTTCCCCACCCCTCCACCCCCTCCCCGCAGTTTCCCACTACTTTCAATTCCTTTCCTACAGTAACACGGTAGTTGTTCAAGGCCCACTTATGAGTGAGAACATGGGATACTCAGCTTTTTGTTTCTGTGAGTGATCATTCAGTATTATAAACTCTAATTCCATCCAGGTTGCTGCAAATATCATGATTTTGTTCTTCTTTATGGCTGCGTATCTGGTCCTCTATTGATGGGCAGCACAGTTGGTTCCATGTTTTTGCTATTGTGAACAATGCTGCGATAAACATACGTGTGCAGATATCTTTTTTATAGAGTGACCTGTGTTCTTCTGGGTATGTTCTCAGTAGGGAAATATTGCAGGGTTTTATGGAAGGTCAATTTTTAGAGCTTTTAGGAACCGCCACGCTGATTTCCACAGAGGCTGTACTAGTTTGCACTCCCACCAACAGTGTAGAAGTGTTTCCTTTTTACCACATCCTCTCAAGCATCTGTTTTTTTGTTATTGATGATGGCCATTCTGACTGGAGTTAGGTGGTATCTCAGTGTAGTTTTAAGTTGCATCTCCTTGATGACTAGTGAGGCTAAACATTTTTCATGTGTCTGTTGGCTGCTCATATGTCTTCTTTTGAGAAGTGTCTATTCATATCTTTAGCCCACTTTGTAATGGGGCTGTTTGTTTTTTTCCTTTCAGCACATTTGAATTCCTTGAAAAATATTTTTTCCCAGTCTGTGGGCTGTCTCCCTGCTTGCGTGATGGTTTCTTTGGCTTTGCAGAAGCTTGTCAGTTTAATGAGGTCCCACTTGTCTATCTTACTTCTTATGGTCTGGGCACTTTGGGTTTTGATCAGGAATCGGTTGCCAGTTCCAACTTCCATAAGAGCGTCTCCTGCATTTTCTAAGGTTCTTACAGTTTGAGGTTTTACATTTAGATCTGTGATCCATTTAGAGTTAATTTTTGTGTATGGGGATAGGTAGGGGTCTTGTTTGAATCTTCTGAATGTGGTCAGCCAGTTTTCCCAGCACCATTTACTGAATAGATTCTCCTCTCTCCAGTAGTGGGTGGTGGAGGATTTGCCAAAGATAAGTTGGTTGGGAAATTGAGGTTTTGCTTCTGGAAACTCAATTCTATTCCATTGGTTTGGATGCCTGTTCTTGTACCAATACCAGGCTGTTTTGATTATTGTAGCTTTATAGTATTGTTTAAAGTCTTTGAGTGTGATACCTCCTGCTTTTTTTTTTTTTCCTGAGGATTGTTTTGGCTATTCTTGGTCGTTTATGTTTCCATATGAATTCCTGTATTGTTTTTCTAGGTTGCTGGTAATTTGATGGGTATTGCATTAAATCTGTAGATTGCCTTAGGTAACATGGACATCTTAACAATGTTGGTTCTTCCAATCCATGAGCACGGAATATTTTTCCACTTGTTTGTGTCATCTTTGATTTCTTTGAGCAGTGTTTTGTAATTTTCATTGTAAAGGTCTTTTACATCTCTGGTTAGGAAGAAGCCAAGGTGTTTCATCTTTCTTGTGGCTATTCTAAATGGAATTGTGCTTTTTATTTGGGTTTCTGTTTGTTTATTATTGGTGTATAGAAATACGATTGTCTTTTGTACATTTATGTTATACCCTGAGACTTTGCCAAAGTCCTTTATCAGTGCCAGGAGGTTTTTGGCAGGTTCTCTTGGGTTTTCAAGGTATACAATCATGTCATCTGCAAAGAGAGATAACTTGACTTCCTCTTTTCCTATTTGGATACGCCTGATCACCTTCTGTTCTCTGATTGCTCTAGCCGGGACTTCCAAAACTATGTTGAACAGGAGGGGTGAGAGTGGGCATGCTTGTCTTGTTCCAGTTTTCAGGGGAAATTGTTCCAATTTTTGTCTGTTTAGGAGTATGCTGGCTGTGTGTTTCTTGTAGATGGTTTTTACTTTTTTGAGGTATGTTCCACGTATGCCTAGATGTTTGGGGGTTTTTATCAAGAAGGGGTGCTGAATTTTATCAAAAGCTTTTTCTGCATCTAATGATATAATCATGTGGTTTTTGTTTTTATATCTGTTGATGTATTTAATTACATTTATGATCTTATGAATGTTGAACCAGCCTTGCATCCCGGTGATGAAGCCTATTGGCCTGTAGTTTTCTTTCTTTGTTGGCTTGGGTGTCATTGTGATGTTAGCTTCATAAAATGATTTGGGGAGAGTACCATCTTTCTCAATCACCTGGAATACTTTCAACAGGATTGGTATCATTTCCTTCTTGTATGTTTTGTAGAATTCTGCTGGAAAGCCATCTGGTCCAGGGTTTTTTTTTGTCGGTAGTTTTCTGATGACTTAATCAATATCCTTGATTGTTATTGGTCTATTTAGGGTCTCAGTGTCTTCTTGTTTCGGTCTAGGGAGGTTGTGTGATGTCAGAAAGTTCTCCATTTCCTTTAGGTTTTCAAGTTTGTTTCCATACAATTGTATTTAATAGTCTCTGATAATCTTTTGTATTTCTTCGGGGTCAGTTGTGACTTCATCTTTTGTGTTTCTGGTTGAGTTTATTTGGGCTTTTTCTCTCTTTTTCTTGATCATTCTGGCTAGGGGACCATCTATCTTGTTTATCCTTTCAAAGAACCAGCTTTTTGCTTTGTTAATTTTTTGTATTATCTTTTTGTCTTCAATGTCCTGGATTTGAATTTTTATTTTGGTGATCTGGATTCTTCTGCTGAAGTTAGGGTTTTGGTGGTCTTGCATTTTCAGCTTCCTTAGGTGACTTTTTAGGCTGTTAACTTGTGATCTTTCCATTTTCTTCATGTGTGTTTGTAAAGATATGAATTCCCCTCTTACTATTGCTTTCATGGCATCCCAGAAGTTTTGGTAAGATGTTTCTTCATTTTCATTTGTTTTCAGTTACCTTTTAGTCTCTGTTTTGAGTTCATCGTTGACCCAGGAGTTGCTTAGCATCATACTGTTTAGTGTTCATGTCTTTGTGGGTTTGGGGGCAACTTTGTTGGTGTTGATATTTATTTTTATTCCACTGCGGTCTGAGAAGGTGCATGGCCAGATTTCAATCTTATGAAATTTGTTTATGCTTGATTTATGGCCAATGATGTGGTCGATCTTGGACTACATTCCATGTGGTGATGAGTGGAATGTATATTCTTTGGTTGTTGGGTGAATTGTTTAGTAGGTATCAATTAAGTACATTTGTTCAAGAGTCTCATTGAGGTTCTGGGTCTCCTTGCTGATTTTTTGTCTTGATGATCTGTCTAGGGTGTGAGTGGGGTATTAAATTCCCTAGCTATGACAGTGTTAGAGTCAATCTCTTTTTTACGTTTACCTAGAAGCTGCTTTACAAACGTTGATGCTCCTATGTTGGGTGCACATATGTTTAGGATGGATATTTCTTGTTGATGGATTGAACCTTTTATCATTATATAGTGACCTTCTTCATCTTTTTAAATTTTTGATAACTTAAAGAGTTGTCTGAGATTAAGATTGCAACTCCAGCTTTCTTTTGTTTTCCATTCGCCTGAAATTTTGCTTCCATCCTCTTACTTTGAGTCTGTGAGTGACCTTTTGGTGAGATGAGTCTCTTGGAGACAATATATTGTTGCCTCGTGGTATTTTATCCATTTTGCCATTTTATGTCTTTTACTGGTGCATTTAGACCATTCACATTGAGGCTAATTATTGAAATGTGAGGGTTTATCCCTGTCATGAGAGTCTTATAGAGTTGTTGTTGTACTTGTTTGTTTATTGTCTTTCTTTTGTTTTTTTTTTTGAGGGGGGTGTTGATTCATGTATGTTTTTAGCACTTTTCTTTTTTCTGTTCTTTACATTTTTTTTATTTTTATGAGTTAGAGTCTTACTCTGTCACCCAGGCTGGAGTGCAGTGGCACAATCATAACTTATCATAGCCTCAATCTCCCGGGCTCAGGTTATCCTTCTGCCTCAGCCTACCAAGTAACTAGGACTACAGGCACAAGCCACCATGCCTGGCTTATTTTAAAAATTTTTTCCTATGTAGAGAATTTTGTTTGCTTCAAAACTGACCTACTAGGGAAATGCCACTTCTCTAGTCAATATTCTATTTTGCCTTTCTTTGAAGATTGGAAATATATGTGATTTTGGAGGAGTTGTCAATTTTGGTATATAGTCGCTCATATCAGGGGGATGTTTATCATATCCCAAGCTGGACTGATAGCACAGTAGTCCCTGTAGATTGTGTTTGGACCAAAGAATAGTTTTGTGACTCAAGCTATTTAAATCAGAGTCCTATTGCATTGTAGATGTACTCTTCAAGAAGAGAGTAAAAATGAGTGATTCTGATTATTAGCTGCAATATTGCTCCCTGCTTAACTGCCTACAAAATTGCAGAATAATTCTGAGAAAATTAATTCAAACTGAAACAAGTGGAGATGATGACTAAAAGTTGGAGGGATGTTTATGATATTTATGTCTTTGAAAATACCTTTCTTTCTTCTCTCAAGTTATGTGCTTTCACAAATAACCTTTAGACATTTTTTTCTTAAGCTAGATTTGAGCTTTGGTCTCTATTATTATAACCCAAAAGTTTATTAATTAATATATTTATCCCTTCACCCCACCATGACCCTGGGTTGTGTGAATTATGACTGTTTCTTTCATCATGGTAATGCACTTGCCAATACCACAATGAGTGTTCAGTAGTTTTTGACCAAGAAAGATATGTCCCCATGCCCCATCCTCCCTATTCACCCAATCTTGCCCTGATCAACTTTTTTTGTTTTTTCCTGGGATGAAAAAAGTCTTCAAAGAAAAATGTTTTGCAGACTGGAAGAGGTGAAACAAAGAACAGTGGAAGCACTAAAAGACATCAAAATTGATGAGCTTTATTTTTTTTTATAACAGTTTTAAGCAGTGGAAAAATCTTCTTGATAGATGTATTGCATCAGATGAAGAGTACTTTGAAGATGATTGAAGCTTAAACATGTAAGACTAAATACATAAATTTTTATAAATAAATTCAGAGTTTTTTGGGGTCCCTCCTTGAATACTTTTAAATGGTTAAGATAGTAAAATTTATGTTATGTGTTTTTTTTTTTTAATTTTAAAGATGTGGGGTGCAATTCAAGGTTAGGTATACAAATGGTCATTGTGTAGGTAAAGTTTGGGCCTCACTTTGGTCTCCACTTCACCTGGTTTGAGATCAGGTACCCTTATTGATGAGGTGTGCCCTCGCCCCTCCCCTGGAAGTTTCTCACTACTGCCAATCCCTTTCTTTTTCTTTCTTTCTTTTTTTTTTCTCTGAGTTGGAGTCTCATTCCTTCACCCAGGCCGGAGTGCAGTGGCACGCACTCTCACGGCCACCCCAGAGTTGACCTTCTGGGCTCCAGCGATCCTTCCACCTCAGCCTTACACATAGCTGGAACTACAGACATGTGCTACCATGCCGGGCTATTTTTTATTTATTTATTTATTTATTTTATTGTAGAGACGAGGTCTCACCAGGTTGCCTGGGCTGGTCTCCAACCCGTGGGCTCAGGCAATCCACTCACCTCGGCCTCCCAAAGTGCTGGGATTACAGGCTGAGTCACCAAGCCCGGCCTGCCAATCCCTTTCTTATAGTATGATACTTGTTGTTACATGTTTTTTAAGACAATTTTTGAAAAAAAATAGTTTGGCTAACAGTTTGCATAACACTTTGAAGAGTTAAAATGTAAACGTGTACTGAAAATAATCAATCTTATGAAAAATACCAATGAAAAGAAGCTACATTTTTAGAGTTAGCACAACTGAATATCAAGTTATAAGTGTAGTTTCTGCCTCAGAAAGCTAAAATTTATATTATAGATGGAGACAAATCAAAGATAAAGGAGATAGAATGTAGTAATAATTAGCTGATGCTTTAGCAAAGCAACATAGAACAGAAAATTGGAAACAGAAATTGAACTTACTCTGGAATTTCAATGAAGGGGGAAAGAATAAATGGTTGAATGGATTTTTTTTTTAAAGCAGTTCCTGGGCAGAGAGTGATTGCATCTTTAGTATAATTGTCTCTATTATAGATGGCCCCTTAGTAAAATCCAGGAGAAAATTTTGGGGGTGATGTGCTGAATATGAAGGGGTCTGATGGCGAAGCTTACTCAGAACCAGAGAATATATATTTTATTATACCACTGAAGCTTTAAAAACTTTCTAGATTATTTGAGCTGGATCCAGTCCCAAAAGTCCATCTTCCCATTTTAAAAATCAAGTTTTACAGAATCTTGAATTGCCTCAAACTAGATTTGACTTGCTCAAGTTGACACAACTAATGGATGGGATGGTATAGTTAAATCCCCAGTCTCTGGCTGTTCTTTTCGGCATTTTTTTCTACATGTGAGTTGACTGTCTGCCATGTTGAATGACAACAAGGTATTGTCTGTTTATTTTCCCATCATTATCATCAACAGCAGCAGCATCAGCAGCATTGCGATCATGTTATTAAAAATTGTCATCAGCCAGGCTCAATGGCTCAGCCTGTAATCCCAGCACTTTGGGAGGCCGAGGAGAGAGGAATGCCTGAGCCCGCGGGTTCAAGACCCTCCTGGGCAACATGGTGAGACCTCGTCTCTACAATAAAAATAAAAAAATTAGCTGGGCGTGGTAACATGTGCCTGTAGTTCCGGCTACTTGGAAGACTGAGGTGGAAGGATCCCCGGAGCACAGCAGGTCGATGCTGGAGTGGCCATGAGTGTGCCACTGTGCTCCAGCCTGGGCGAAGGAGTGAGACTCCAACTCAAAAAAAAAAATTGTCATCAAAATGTGCAGAAGTTATTTTTAAAGCTGTAGGAAACCTTAGGCAAAATTAGGTAATGATCTTTTAATTTTCATATTTTTTTGGATTAGTAGAAGACATATCATAAGGGAAGTGGCACTGACCAAAATGATGAATGTGAGTTGTAACTTCAAGAAAAATTATTCCCCAAATTTTCAGAAATGTGTGGCCCAGTATTAAAAATCATCTTATGGTATTTTGATTATTGAACTGTATATGACTGAATCACCAGATTAGAAGCAAGCAAGAAACAGGTTGAGTGACAATATAGTCTTTCCAACCGAATGTTCTCTTTTTGTGAGCAGGAGGCCAAACATTCTGCACTCACCTGTCTGTACTCTTTTTCTCTTTGCTGACCACTCTGCCTTCTCCTCCTGAGAACCAAGTTGCTTAAATTCAGGTTGAAGAAGCAAAACCATTCTAATTTCTTATGTTGTTGCTGAGTTAAACAAACAGGTAGAATGACCATATAATTTATCACTTATGTCTGGACATTTTGAGAGAAATGGAGGCACTATTAAAATAATGCTGTAATAATTGGCATAAATAGGGATTGTCCTGGAAAAATTGGAATATATGGTCTTTTTATTTATACAGCAAGACAAAGGTTTAGTCAACCTCTGAGCGCATCTTTTTAGATCGAACCTAGTCATCTACAAGAACATGACACAAAATAACTGATGATATTTAGAATACTGAGAGGTAGTATATTCAAATATTTGGCACTGGATCTGTGAATTGAGTTGTACTTCAGAGCTATGGTTGTTTCTTAGAGAACCAGATGAAATTATAGGGGAAATGATTAGTTATAGTATTTTCATGTTTGTTGCAGATGAGCATTTAGATGCTTATCAAATATTGTTATTGTATTTTTGTTCTGGAAATAGAAAATATAACTTAGGAACATACTTTAGCATAAAAGAGCAAGTAATACTTCTGATTCTGTTATTAAATCACATAAAAGATCTGAAAATGGTTACTGAAATTAATGCTCATATTTATCTGAAAAATCAGATTATTCAATTGTAGTCACAATCAGACTTTTCAAATGTCGCTAAAAAATGAGATATCAGAGTTATCCTTGGAAATGATAATCTAGAACCTAAAGAAAAAATAAATTAGGTTTTTGTAATAATTTTTCAATTTAAATCTTGTTAGATAAGAGACAAAATATTTTCAAACTGTTACAGTTTAACAAAGTTTTTTGTTTACTCTGGAGCCAGAAGAATTACAGTCTAACCTTCAGTGCCTAACGTGATATTTTGATTTAGGGCATTCTTGTTTGGTATATAGGGAAGTACGTCTTCCCCAAAGCAGAAAGGAGTACCAATAACTTTTGGTTTTATTTTATTATATTTTAATTTGTAGATATGCCAAATGGCTTGAAAAACAACCTTTTATATTTAGTATAAAATCATAGTAACACCTTGCCAGTAACCAAAACCCTTTGGAACAGAGCTCTAAATAGGGATTATGTAGAAAAATCTTCTAAGTACACTAAACAATTGTCACAAAATCTCTGCACTAAATCCATGGCCTTAGCAATTACTGATTCCACAATGAGAGCTTATTTACTTTTGATCTAATGTGTGTGTACATGTGTCAGTAGGTCTTTGGATGCATGTGTATAAAAAACTTTATCTGGGCTGGGCACAGTGGCTCAAGCATGTAATCCCAGCATTTAGGGAGGGTGAGGCAAGAGGATTGCCTGAGGCTGGGTGTTCGAGACCAGCCTGGGCAACTTGGTGAGACCTTGTCTCTACAATTAAAAAAAAAAACAACACGAAACTTTATTTTCTCTATGAATAGAAAATTAACAACGAAAATCTAGAATGCAGGCAAAAACAGCAGATCTAATCTAATATGCTCCTATTGAGTTATATCGTTAATGAAGACTCTGAATCAACAAGAAAAATTTAAATGATATCTACTAACCACTGTTTAATAAGTGAAAGATATAATTTCTTTTAGAAAGAATTCCATTAAAAATTTGTATACATGTTATAAAAAGTTGTCGGTTTAAGGTGATAGGCTTTATTTTTTGTTAAAATTTGCTGAATTCGCTGACATTGAACAGCTCATTCTTCCATAAAGCTAAATAAAGTGTTTTTATTATAAGTTATGTGAAAGAGAATATTAAAGGATGCAAATCATGTGATAAATAAGTATATAAATACCTGTATTGATATAATTTACTCCCAGAACAGGCCTTTCTGGACTTGAGTACTGGAGGCTGTGAGCCTGGTAAGTGTGTTGGAAAACAGGATAATTCTGGTTTCCTTGGCCTCAGTTTTATAGGACTGTTTTCAGCTGCTGCTTATTTGATGTGATACGTCATGTCATTCTGTATTACCAGATTCCAGAAGTGCTGTTTCAACATCAAGTCCAAGTACATTTCCTTGGGAAGTTGATGAAGTTGAACTGGAGAACAGCTGTAGGTGTGTGCAGGACATGCTGGGCTGGCCCTTAAAAGGCACTGAGAAGATGGTGACTCATCTAGGTCTTAGCTATGAGAAACAATACCTTTCCCAGAAACAAAAGAAAATAAAGAAACTGACTGCCTTGTAAGAAGTAATGTATCATTCTACCACCCTTTCTCACCCCCCACTAATCAGTATATTATTAAAATTGAGTTTATGAAAACATTTATCTTTTGGACCATGGAGGAGAGCAAAATAACACTGAAATAATTTCTGCCTGGAGTTAAGGCTGCCAGGATTTTGAACTTCATGGTTAGTAAACACACTGTGATTGACAAACTCCTTTTCCTACCCAAATTATGAATGAATCATTGAGTTGCTGATATAACCTTGAGTCATTTTGGTGAGAATGAAACTAAGCTTTAAGGAATTGTTTACATTCTCTCCCACTATTTCTTTTGAAGATGCAAGCAAGCCAGATCTGGGTGGAAGGAGTCAGTGCCAAGGACTTATTTCCCTCTATTGAAGTTAAAATTAGGGTCACTTCCTGCTGTTGTTTGAACACAGATCTACCTAGTCAGGTGATTGTGGTTAATGAACAACACACCTAAGAGTGAACATCTTTCCTTCCTTTAGGTGTGTCAGGTCCTGGGGACCCATGTGTAACATAAGCACCGACTTTCATCTCTTGATATAGAGATTTTGGTAAGTCATTGACCTACCAAAGCTCTTAGTACTTGTTTTATGTTTTAGGTCATAAAGTTGATGTTATGAACTCCCTGTCTTGCCTGAGTGAGGCTCTTGGCATCATATGTATTCCCATCCTTGTATTCCTCCTCTTCTCTTCACTTCCTCCTTCTCCTGTCCTACCAAAGCTCTTAGTACTTGTTTTATGTTTTAGGTCATAAAGTTGATGTTATAAACTCCCTGTCTTGCCTGAGTGAGGCTCTTGGCATCATATGTCTTGGATCTGTAGGATACATAAAAAAGGCCGGGGGCATGGAGATAGGTAAGAGGCAGTAATGATATGAAACGAAACAATCTTCTCTTATTTGAATTTTAATATCTCAGGGATAGAGCAATCTTTGAGTTTCATTGGTGAATGTGTTTTCAAATACCAAAGTCACGATTCATTTCTTTCAAACAATGAAGTACTGTTTTATAGATAATTTACTTTTTTAATTTTAATTTTAATTTTTTTTTATGGCAGAGGACATTATTGCTAATAAAAACCTCCTCACTAATTTTCATTTTAATACAATTTCTTGAGTGAGGAAGAAAGGAGTATAGGTATAGTTAGTATGCTGGGAATTTCATATATCTTGTCTTATTGTGACACAACTCTTAAGTGATCTACTGTTGCATAGCTCTGCCCTAGAAGTCCTTCACTTCTCCTCATCTAGAAAAATAAATTTGCTTATCTTTTAACTCAGAAATCAGTGTCACTTTCTATGTAAAGCCTGTCCTCTCTACCAAGTGTTCTCTTATCCCAATCCAGCAGAACTTTGCTGTCCCTTCTTAGCTCTTTATATCACATGGTGCTGCCAGTATAATGCTTGTCACATTGTTTCAGTTAGTTATATACAAATTCATTCATCTTCAAGGATGAGCTGCTTTATTCATTTGTCTATCACTGGGGCCTGGTGGGATATCTAGCACTTAGAGATGCCCCGTAGAAGTTAGTGTCAGAACAAGAACTGGTATGCAGTCTAATAATACCCTTAACACTACACCAAATTGCTGTATTTCTAAAATAGGAACTAACCAAACCACCATGTCTCATTTCTTCTATCAGACTGTATGTCTGTGCTCACTAATCAACCTCTCTTCATTTTGTTAGATCAGTAGGGTGACTAAAGTTTACAATAATCTATTGTATATTTCAAAATAGCTAGAGGAGACTAACTCAAATGTCTCTAGTATAAAGAAAAGACAAATATTTTGAGTGATGAATATTGCAACAACACTGATTTGACCTTTACAACTTATATAAATGTATTAAATTATCACATGCATCCCCCAAATATGTACATTCTATTAACGATCAATTATTTTTTTTGAAAAGAAAAATCAATGTCAGACAGGCTAAAAAAAAAAAAAAAAAAGATAAAGAAAGAGAAGAAACCAACCAACCAACCAATCAGCCAAAAAAATAATACCAAACAAATAATTGTTGTCTTGCTACTTGTCTACACTGTATCCATAAGTCAAGCATAGTTTGTGGGTGAATTTGTAAAGGGTGAAGCAGGGACAGCATGTGCTTCTGAGTTTATTTCCTAATTGCTTGTTTCTCACACTTCAGGATAAGTCCTTAAGCCATGGACACCTATGCTATGGATAGATTGTGAAACTTTAACAGAAAAACAATAGATGTGTTTAAGGCGAAAGGTGTGAGCCATTGACACATTCATAAGAAATGTGGAATGAATATTGAAAGTAGGGTACTTTTGCCAAAACCCTGGCTAGAAGCATCAGAAAAAATTTCTCTCTTTGTCTAAAGCTATCTTTGCAAATTTATTTCTTCTTCTCCTTTCTCTTCCACCCTTTCTTCTCCTTGTATTCCTCCTCTTCTCTTCACTTCCTCCTTCTCCTGTCCTTTCTCCTACTCTTTCTCCTCCTTCTTCTTTCTCTTCCTTCTTCTTGTCTCTGTGTCTATTTAATTTAATTTTTTTTTTTTTGAGTTAGAGTCTCACTCTTGTCACCCAGGCTGGAGTGCAGTGGCACACTCATAGCCACCACAGCCTTGACCTGCAGCGCAGTTGATCCTTCTGCCTCAACCTTCCAAGTAGCTGGAACTACAGATGCACACCACCTGGCTTATTTTTTTATTTATTGTAGAGATGAGGTCTCACCAAGTTACCCAGGCTGGTCTCAAACCCCCAGGCT
>CAUYQG010007199.1:0-13121 GCA_963574415.1 Tarsius wallacei
GTTTGATTTAGGGGGGCCAGTGAAGTTTGAATTAGGCCAGCTGGTGTTAGGAGAGTGTAACCATGGCAGCAATTGTTTTAATAAAAACTAGTTTGAATTAGCACAGAATAGTAGAAGTTAATAATTCATTATGGTGGTTTCGGGCTTAGGCATTGAGTGATGTTATTTTAAGTTTATGTAATTGTAAAACAATTAAGAGCACATAAGAAACTGGCTTGGGGAATATTATTCAAGCATAGAAAACAAAAAGACAATTGTGGTTGTTCTTCTTTATGTTTGAAAAAATACATCTGCTTGAGAGTGGGGGTTGTCCTGTGTGCACCTGGACTTGTTCATGTGAAAGGCATATGCTATGTTTTGTGTCCTGTGATGATGACTTTGCAGAATTTGGGGATAAAAGCCCTTGGTTAACTCTCAATAAATGGCTTCTGCTCAATATTGAACAATAGTCCAGTCCCTTTCTTTTTCCTCCTAGTTGCCTACTCTGTCTCACCTCCAGGAATCTCTGGTCCCACAGTAAATGACTCTCATCTGTGTGTGTGCTCCAGTGCTTGGCTCTGTTCCACAATTGGTAACTCAGTTACTGGCTTTTCTCTGTGCTGTGGTCTCAGTGACTAGCCTCCTCTCTGTGGTTCCATTTTGTGTTCAATGCCTCCGTGAGTGGATCTCCTGCATATTGGTGTGCCAAAGACTGGCCCTCCTCCATTGTTGGTGTCACAGTTACTGTGTCTCCTGTTTTATTGGTGCCCAGTGATTGACCCTCCCCATAGTGGTTGACCCAATGACAAGCCCTTCTCTGATGAATTTCCCACTTATTGGGCCTGCTCCAAAATGAATGCCCCATTTTCTGTCACTTCATTGTGATGCGTGTCTCTATGAATGGGTTGCCTCCATAATGTGTGCCCTAATGACTAGTCCTTCCCTGTGGTTAATGCCCCAGTGACTGGCCTTCATATATGATGAGTTCCATAGTGATTAGCTGTTCTCTGTGATACTTGTTACAGATATTGGACTTTCTCCACTATGGGTGCCCCAGTGTTTGAACCCCTCTGATTGATGCCTTAATGACTGGTCATCCTCTGTGATGGGTGTCTCAGTGACTAGCTGTCTTCTGTGATGAATGACCTAGCTCCTGAGTGTTCTCTGAAATAGGTAAACCAGTGAATAGCTCTACTCTGTGATGAGTTTTCTATTTCTGAGCCCCAATGTCCTCCTCTGTGACTTGAGTGTTCTAGTTACTTGGCATCCTCCTCTGTAGGTACTCCACCGAGTGGGCCTCCAATGTATTGATGCCCCAGTGACTGGTCCTCCTCCAAATTGGGTTTCCAAGTGACTATTCCTCTTTTCTGATGTGTGTTTCAGTAACTGATCCTCCTTTCTAATTGTCCCAGTGAATAGTCTTCCTCTCTGATGAGTTTCCAATAGACTGGCTGTCCTCTGTGAAGGATATCCAGGGACTGGGTCTTATCTGTGATAGTTGTCCCAGTGATAGAGCCTCTTCTATGAAGATTGTCCCAGTGAGTGTTTCTCTCCTGTTATGGTTGCCACAATGACTGGGTCTTCTTCATAATGGGTTCCTCAGAGAACAACTCTCATCTATTATGGATGCCCCAGTGACTGGACCTCCTTTATGATTGGTGCATCAATGACTTGCACTCCTTCATTGTGGTTACCCCCGTGTCATACACTTGTCTGTGATTGTTGCCCCAGTAATCTGTCCTCCTTTGTGGTGGGTATCCATATGACAGGCCTTGATGTGTGATGGGTGCCAGAGTGACTGGACCTCCTCTGTACTGGGTGTCACTGTGGTTGACTCTTCCCCATGATTTCTGCCCTAGTGACTGGCTCTCCTATGTGATAAGTACCAAAGTGACAAGTCCTCTTCTGTGATGGGTGTCCTAGTGATTAGTCCTCCTTTGTAATGTGTGTCCTTGTGACTGGACTACCTATGTGATGGGTGCCACAGTGAATGGCCCAGCTGTGTGATGATTTCCCTGGTGACATTCCCTCCAGTTTGATGAGTAGCCCACTGACTGGCTCTCGTATTTAATAGTTGTCCAAGTGACTACCCTCCTCCAAAATTGGTACCCCAATGAATCACCTTCATCTGTAATAAGTACCCCAGTACTGCATCTCCTCGATATTGTTTTGCCAGTTACTGGCTATACTCCTTTATGTATACTACAGTGACTGGGTCTCTTCTGTGATTGGCAATTTGTAACAGGTCATCCTTTTTAATGGTTGTGCCTATAAAAGTGACATGCCCTCCTCTGTGATGGGTGTCACTCTGGCACTGCCTCCTCCATAATATATTCCCCATTGAATGGCCCTTCTTTGTGATGAGTGTCTCAGTGAATGTACCTCCTCCATATTGTGTGCTTCAATAATTAGTCTTGCATTGTGATTGTGCATAAGTGACTGACATTCATATATGACAGGAACCTCATTGACTAGCTGTCCTCTGTGATGTGCTCTCCAGTGACTGGGACTTTTCTGTATTTGGTGTCCCAATGACTGTCCCTTCTCTATGATGGATGCCATAGTGATTATCCTTCTTCTGAGATGAGTGTTCTTGTAAGTGGGCTTCCTACAAAATGAGTCTTCTTGTGACAAGCCCTCCTCTGTGATGCGTGCCCCAGTGACTCAGCCTTCTCCATAATAGTTACTCCATTGACTGAACCTCTTCTGTGATTTGTGCCTTGGTGACTGTCCCTCTTCGAAATTGGGTGCCTAAGTGAATAGCCCTCCTCTGTGATATGTGTTCTAGTAAATAGGCCTCCTCCATAATGTGTTCTTCTGTGACTAATTATCCACTGTGATAGTTGCCCCAGTAGCTGGCTTTCCTCTGTGATGGGTCTCAAGAGACTGGCTTTCCCTGAGATACTTGCCTCATTGACTGGTACTCTTCTGTGATGGGAGCCCCAATAACTGGCCCTCCTCTGTGAAAAATGTCTCAGTGACTAATCTGCCTCAATAGTGGGTGCCCCAGTAGGTGACTCTCTTTAATAACGATCTCCCCTGTGACCATCCTCATTTTTTTTGGGTGTCCCTCTTACTGGGCCTCTTCAATAATGGGGTTCATTTTACTGAATCTCCTTTGTGATGGATGACCCAGTTGCTGTGCCTCCTTCATAATGGTTGCCCCAGTGACTGGGCCTTCCCTCTGATTGGTGTCCCAGTGACTGGCTTTGATAATTATGGGTTCCCAGTGACTAGCCTTCTTTGGTGATAGTTGTCACAATGACAGGTCTCTTCCATAATGGATGACTGAGTGACTGGCCTCTATGACTGGCACCCCAATGATCACTCATCTTCTGTGATTTGTGTTGCAGTGACTAGTCCTTTTCTGTGAAGTGTACTACAATGTCTGGCCCTTCTCTGTGATAGGTTCCTTAGTGACTGATTTCCTCTGTGATGGGTCCTCAGTGATTTGTTTCTCTGTGATTCGTGCTTCAGTGACTGGCACTCTTCCATAGGCTGACTAGCTTTCCTCTGTGATGGGTGTCCCACTTACTGGGTCTCCTCAATAATGGGTGCCCCAGTGACTGTCTCTTATCCAAAATGGGTGACCCAGTAACTTGTGTTCATCTGTGGTGTGTGTCATAGTGACTGGTCCTCCATTGTGTTGGATAGCCCAGTGACTGACTCTCCTCTGTTATGGATACCTCAATATCTAGTCTTCCTTTGTGATGAGTGCCTTAAAGACTGGTGCTCCTTTGTGATGGGTGGCTCAGTGATGACTCAACCTCTGCTCTGGCTGCCCCAGTGAATAGACTTTTTCTTTTAATTGGTGGCTTAGTGACTAGTCCTCCTCTGGTGAATGAGTCAGTTACCAGGCCTCCTCTCTCATGGGTACCCCATTGAGTGTCTCTCTTTGACCATTGCCCCAGTGATTGGTCCTTCTTCTAATGGATGCATCAGTGACTGGCACTTCTTTGTTATGGTTGTCTCAGTTATAGCGTTATAGCTCTCCTCTGGGTTGGGTGTCTCTTGACTGGCTTTCCAAGTGTTGAGTGCCCAAGTGACTAGCCCTCCTCTGTGATGGGTTCCCTATTGACCAAGTCTCCTCTTAATGGGTACCCCAGTGACTGTCCTCTTTTTAAATGGATGGTTCAGTGACTGGCTCTCCTCTTTGGAAGATACCTCAGGGACTACCTCCTCTGTGATAGGCATATAAGTAACGAGTTCTCCTCTGTGATAGATACCAAATGGACAATGTCTTCTCTGTAATGGCTGCCCCAGATAATGGCTCTTCTCTCTTTTCAGAGACCCAGTGACTGATCCCTTCCTATTGGGTGCCTCAGTGACTGACCCTTTTCTGTAATGTGTACCTCAGTGATTGGCTGTCTTTTGTGATGTGTGCCTAAGCAACTGGCTCTCTTCTCTTATGGTTGTTCAGTGAGACACTCTCCTCTCTGATGGGTGCCCCAGTGAATACCTTCTTCTGCGATAGGTGACTCAGTGACTAGCCCTCCTCCATAATATGTATCCCGGTGACTGATCCTCCTCATTGTTGGGTGGAACAATGACTCTTCCTCCTCTGTGATAGGTGCCCCAGTGACTGCTCCTCATCTATAATGAATGCCAGATAGACAAGCTTTCCTCTTCAATAGGTGCCCCAGTGTTTGGCACTCCTCTTTGATGGGTATTCCCATGACTGTATTTCCTCTGTGATGGTGGTCCCTATGATAGGGCTTCCTCTTAAACAGGTGCCCAGTGATTAGCATTCCTCCATTATGAATGCCCCATGACTGGCCCTCCTTTGAGGTTGGTGTCCCAGTGACTGGTGCTTCCTTTTAATTGTTGCCCCAGACACTAATCCTCCTCTGTGATGGGTGTAACACTAACTGGCCTCCTCACTAATGGGCCACCCAGTGAATATCCTTCCTTTTTGTAGGGAATCTCTGTAAATGGCCCTCCTGTATCATAGGTTCCTCAGTGATGGAGTCTCTTCTGTCATGCAAGTCTCAATAACTAGCACTTCTACATTATTTGTCCCCCAGTAACTGAACCTACACTATAATGCATGCCACATTGACAAGCTGTCTTCTCTGATGCGTGTCCCAGAGACAAGACCTCATCTGTAATGTGCTCCTTTGTGACTGGTCCTCCTCTGTGATAAGAGCCACAGTGACTGGACCAGCTCTGTGATAGGTTAGGTATACAAATATTTATCATGCAGGTACCCTTGATAATGACTTGTGTCTCCCTTCCCCAGACGGGTTCCCAATGCTGTCAATCCCACCTTCCTGCCCCCACACGCCTGTAGTTTTCCACTACAGCCAATTATTTTCTTATAGAATTACAGTAGTATTCAAGGTCCACATATGAATGAAAACACGTAATACTCATTTCTGTGTTTCTGTGAAAAATCACTCAGATTTATAGAGTCTAGGTCCATCCAGGTTGCTGCAAATTTTATGATTATCTTTTTTATGGCTGCATAATATTCCTTTGTGTATATATACATCTTTTTTTTTTTTATTCAGTACTCTTTTCATGGGCAGCATGGATAGTTCCATGTTCTTGCTATTGTGAACAAAGATGTGATAAACCTGTGTGCCGGTATCTTTTTCATAGAGTGTTGTGAGTTCCTCTGGGTATATTACCAGTAGGGAATTGTGGTGTCATACGGAACATTGATTTGTAAATCCTTTAGGAAAACCCACATAATTTTCCACAGAAGCTGAATTAGTTTACACTCCCACCAACAGTGTAGAAGGGTTGCCTTTTCACCACATCCTCTCTAGCATATATTATTTTTTCAGTTATTGATGATGGTTATTCTGACTAGAGTTAGGTGGTATCTCAGTGTAGTTTTAATTTGCATTTCTTTGATGACTAGTGAGGCTGAATATTTTTTAATGTGTCTGCTGGCTGCTTGTATGTCCTCTTTTTTTTTTTTACAATATATATTTTTTATTATGATATTGAGGGGTACAGTAAAGGGTTAGGTACACAAATATGTTTCGTTCAGGCACCCTTGTTGATAAGAAGTGTCCCCCCATCCCCAGACAGGTATTTACTGCCATTAATCGCTTCCCCTATCCCTCCCACCCCCATCATTTCCCACCACTGTCAGTCATTTACTTGTGGTAATACATTGGATGATCAAGGTCTACTATATGAGTGAGAATATGTGATACTCAGTTTTTTGTTTCTGTGAGCGATCACTCAGTATTATAGATTCTAGTTCCATCCAGGTTGCTGAGAAATTCATGATTTCGTTCTTTTTTATGGATGCGTAGTATTCCATTGTGTATATAAACCACATTTTTTTAAATCCAGTCCTCTTCTGATGGAAGGCAAGGTTGCTTCCAGGTTCTTGCTATTGTGAACAATGCTGCAATAAACATACGAATGCAGGTATCTTTTTTATAAAGTGATTTGAGTTCTTCAGTGTATATTCCCAGTAGGTGGATCGCGGAGTCAAATGGGAGGTTGGTGTTTAAAGTTTTTAGGAATGGCCACACTGCTTTCCACAGAGGTTGCACTAGTTTACACTCCCACCAACAGTGTAGAAGTGTTCCCTTTTCACCACATCCTCTCCAGCAGCTGTTATTTTTTGAGTTATTGATAATCGCCATTCTGACTGGAGTTAGGTGGTATCTCAGAGTGGTTTTGAATTACATCTCCCTGATGATTAGTGAGGTTGAATATTTCTTCATGTGTCTGTTGGCTGCTTGGATGTCTTCCTTTGAGAAGTGTCTGTTTATATCTTTTGCTCATTTTATAATGGGGTTGTTTGTTTTTTCTTTTCCGCACATTTGAATTCCTTGTAGATCCAAGATGTTAAGCTTTTGTCAGACCTGGAGTTTTTTGCCCACTTTGTAATTGAACTTTTTTATTTTTTTATTTTTATTTTTTCCTTTTCAGCATGTGTGAGTTTCTTGTAAGTCCTAGATGTTAGGCCTTTATCAGATATACAGTTGGCAAATATTTTTTCCCAGTCTGTGGGTTGTCCATCTTCTCTCTTCATTGTTTCTTTGAATGAGCAGAAATTTGTCAGATTGATGAGGTCCCACTTGCCTATCTTATCTCTTATGCTATTGGTACTTGCGATTTAATGAGGACTTGGTTGCCATTTCTGATTTCCTCCATTTTCTAAATGTCTCTTGAATTTTCTAAGTTTCTTGTATGTTGAGGTTTTACGTTTAAGTCTCTGATTCATTTAGAGTTGAATTTTGTGTATGGGGCTAGGTAGGGGTCCTGTTTCAATCTTCTGCATGTGGTCAGCCAGTTTTCCCAGCACCATTTACTAAATAGTTTTTCCTTTCCCCAGTGGTGAAAGCATTGTCAAAGATGAATTGGTTGAAAGCTTAAGATTTTTCTTCTGGAATCTCAATACTACTCCAGTGTTTTATATGCCTTTTCTTGTACCAATACCAGGCTGTTTTGATTATAGTAGCTTTATGGTAAATTTTAAAATCTGGTACTATGATACCTCCTGCTAATTTTTTTATTTTTTATTTTTTTACTGAGGATTTTTTTGACTTTTTGTGGTTATTTTTCCATATGAATTCCTGTATTGTTGTTTGTAGATCTGAGAAAAATGTTGCTGGTAATTGATGGGTATTGCGTTAAATCTGTAAATTGCCTTGGGTCAAATGGACACCTTGATAATGGTGATTCTTCCAATCCATAAGCATGGAATATTTTTCCATTTATTTGTGTCATCTTTGATATATTTAATCAGTTCTTTGTAGTTTTCATTGTAAGGGTCTCAGGTTAGGAAGATGCCAAGAAATTTTATTTTATTTGTGGCTACCGAAAATGCAATTGCGCTTTTTATTTGGGTTTCTGTTTATTATTGGTGTATAGAAATTTGACTGTCTTTTGCACAATTATTTCATACTTTGAAACTTTGCCAAGGTTCTTTATCAGTGCAAATTTTGCAGATTCTCTTGGGTTTTTGATTCATAGAATGTCTCCTGCAAAGAGGGATAACTTGATTTTGTCTTTTCCTATTTGGATATGTTTGAGTGCATTCTATTCTCTGATTGTTCTAGCTAGGACTTCCAAAACTATGTTGAACAGAAGGGGTGAGAGTGAGCATCCTTGTTCCAGTTTTTAGGAAAATGGTTCCAATTTCGGTCTGTTTAGCAGTATCCTGGTTGTAGGCTTCTTGTAGATGGTTCTTACTATTTTGAGGTATGTTCCATCTATACCTACTTGTTCAAGGGTTTTTACAAGAATTGGTGCTGGATTTTATCAATATCTTTTTCTTCATCTAATAATATAATCCTGTGGTTTTTGTCTGTTGATGTATTTAATTACATTTATGATCTTATGAATGTTGAACCATTCTTGCAAACCGGGGATAAAGCCTACTTGGTCATGGGGGATGAGTTTTTGAAATCGGTTTTGAGATGTGTTATTGGTTTAATCGGGTCTTGATTTCTTCTAGTTTCAACCTGGAGAGGTTGTGTGATGTCAGAAAGTTCTCTATTCCCTTTATGTTTTCAAGTTTGCCTCCATACAAGTGTACATAATAGTCTCTGATAGTCTATTCTATTTCTTCAGGGTCAGTTGTAACGTCATCTTTCGTATTTCTGATTGTGTTAATTTGGGCTTTTTCTCTCTTTTTCTAGGTCAGTATAACTAGGGAAACATCCGTCTTGTTTATTCTTTTGTTGTACTGATTTTTTGTATCATCTTTTTGTCTTCTATGTCCTGGATTTAGGTTTTTATTTTGGTGATCTGGATTCTTCTGCTGAAGTTAGGGTTTTTGAAGGTCTTGGTTTTCCAGCTTCCTTAGGTGACTTGTAAGTTTGTTAGCCTGTAATCTTTCGATTTTTTTGTGTGTGCTTTTAGCAATATGAATGCCTCTCTTACTACTGCTTTCATGGCATCCCAAAGATTTGGGGAAGATGTTTCTTCATTTTCATTTGGTCCCAGGTATATTTTAATAATTGTTTTGATTTTCTGTTGACTCAGGAGTTGCTTAACAACATGCTGTTTAGTGTCCATGTATTGTGGCTTTTGCAGAACCTTTGTACGTGTTGATATTTATTTTTCTTCCACTGTAGGCAGGAAGGTACATGGCAGAATTTTAATGTTATGAAATTTGTTTATGCTTGATTTATGGCCAAGGAAGTAGTTGATCTAAGAATACGTTCCATGTAGTGATGAGTAGAATATATATTCTGTGGTCATTGGGTGGAATGTTTTGTAGGTATTGATTAAGTTCATTTGGTCAAGAGTCAGGTTGATGTTCTGAATTACCTTGCTGATTTTGTCTCTTGATGATCTGTCTAGGGTTGTGAGTGGGCTAAGTCCATAGCTATGATAATTTTAGAGTCAACATATTTTTTTGTTTGCCTAGAAGCCACTTTATTAAAGTTAGTGCTTCTATGTTGGATGCATATATGTTTAGGATAGATAATTCTTGTTGATGGAATGAACGTTTTATCATTAAGTAGTGACTTTCTGTATCTTTTTAAATATTTGATAGCTTTAAAGGTATTTTGTCTGATATTAAGATTGCAAACATCTGCTTTCTTTTGTCTTACATTTGCCTGAAATTTTGCTTCCCATTCTCTTACTATGAGCCTGTGCGTGTCCTTTTTGGTGAGATGAATCTCTTCGAGACTATATTGTTGCCTCATGACATTTTATCCATTTTGCCATTCTAGATCTTTTCAGTGGTGCATTGATTCCATTCACATTCAGGCCAATTATTGAAATGTGACAGTTCATCTCTGTCATGTAGTTCTTATAGAGTTGATGTTGTTCTTGTTTGTTTGTTGTCTTTTTTTTGATTTTGAGTTATCAATCTTTTTCCTCCACTCTTGTAAAGAATGTTGTTTAATACTTTCTTAAGTGTTTCTTGTAGAGCTGAACTGGAGACAGTGTAAGTTCTTACGGTTGAATGTCTGGGAAAGATTTTAATTCTCCCTCATTAATGAAACTTAGTTTAGCTGGGTAGGTCATTCTTGGTTAAAATTGTTTATCTTTGAGAATTTTGGAGATTGGGCTCCATGCTTTTCTAGTCTAAAGTGTTTCTGTAGATAAATCTTCTGCTATTCTAATTGGTCTTTCTGGGAGGTAGCTTGACCTTTTTCTCTTGCTGTCTTTAGGATTTTTTTCCATTATACCTACTTTGTTTAGACAAATTAGTATGTGTCTAGGAGTTGGTCTTCTCATTTGTTGTCTTTCAGGGGCTCTCTGAATCTATCATGTTGAATGGTCGCATCATTTATGAGATGAGGGAAGTTTTCTTGAATAATTTCATGGAATGTTTTTTCTATTTCTCTTTTTGTCTCAGGAAGTCCAAATACTCTTAGGGTTGGCCTCTTGAAATAATTGCTCTTCTCTTGAAGGTTTTATTATTTTTAAGCTTCTTTTCTATGTTTTTGATTTGGGTTAATTCTATTTTATTATTCTTAAGCTCTGAGATTCTTTCTTCTGCTTGGCTAATTCTATTTTCCATGCTTAAAATTTTGCTATATATTTCATTCACAGTATTCTTTACTACTGATAATCTCAGTTATCAACACCTTTTTTCTTTCTCTTGTCTCTCCTCAATTATATTTATTCTCTCTATTAATGTCCTGATATCTGGGTTTATAGTTTGAAACTAGTCATTCTGGTGGTTCTTCATTGCTTACATTCCAAAGTCTGTTCTCTCAGTGTCTGATCTCTCAGGGGTCTATGTGAGACCTATATTCTTCTTTTGGTATTTCTTCATTTGTGTAGATTTTCTTCCCCCTCCCCCACTTTCTTCCCCCTCTTCTTTAATTCTGTTATTCAGGGATGGTGGGGTTGCTCTTATTTCTGTTTGCTCAATCTCACATTCTTCCTCATGTCAATCCTTGACTTTGTTCAATTCTGAGCCTGGGCTGTGGGTTGGGGGCTGTACTTTTGCTGTTTTGAGATTTAATTGAGAAAGAAACTGTGATTCTATTTTTATCTGCAAATCCCAGTATCCACCGACAGATGTATGGGCGTCCTTGAATCCATTTTCCAATGCCCTACAATCTGTCCATGCAGTTGGGGAATAGGTTTGCTCCCTGAAAGCAAAATGAGGTAAGAAAAAGAAAAATAATGGGAAAAGAAAGGAGGGGGCAAGTGGAAGGAGGAGAGAGAGAAGAGTAAGAGGGAAAACAGACAGACATAGCAACTATCAAATGAAAAAGACACAAAGACAAAAAAGAGCAAAAAAAATCTAAAACACACAGACAATCATACAAACATACAAACTAGTCCAGGGCAAGATGGCAATGGCGCAGCCTGGTCTACGAGACCCTCTACAAAGGACAATGCAGAAGGTCAATGACTCTCTCCCCAGGGGCTGTGAATATCATTGTCCGCAGCTGGCTTTTCACACGGAGCTCGGCCGTTGCCACTGCTGAAGCATCCCAGCAGTGTGGACAGCCTGTTACTGCCACCGGCAACACGGACACAGCAGCCATGAGGCTGCTGCCCCCTCTGGGGTGGCCATTACACTTTACGCCACCCATGCCTGAGGTAATCCATGACTTCAGATCCCAAAACCCCTACAAGCAAGATCTGCTGAGATCTCTGCCTCCTCTACAGCCACCAGGAAGTCCTGCCAGGCTGTGGGTTTTCCCCGTGTGCTCTGAGACAGGCTCTCATCTTTGGCCTCTGTCCGGGCTCTTGTCTGGCTCCATCCCCTCTGGGGAGAGTGACTGATATAGCACCACCTGCTGGTGATTCAAGGTAACAACACCGTAATGGGAATAACAAGCTTGAATATCAGACAGGCCAGATTTGAGTGGTGAACTGGGCAGTGGGGAACTGAGTGGTGACCTGAACTGCCCTTCACAGCAGGCCAGGGGCAACTGACCCTAACTGTGAAAAAATTCACCAGCCTGAGAAGACAACTAGAAATCAGAGCTGAAAGAACATTGGACTTAAACGAAATGTCTCAGAGTGTGTTGATTCATTCTGTTAGTTTAATGACTCGATTCTATTCCTATTGTTTTATTCCCTTTTTTGTATTCTTCTTTTCTTTTCCTTTTCTTCTCTTTTCTCCTCTCTATAAACCATACCCTTGTATACAGGAACAGCACACCAATAAGGTGGCTTGTTAGCTTGTATGTTAGCATCATTGTATGTTTTAGGTTTTTTTGTATAGGAGTTGGGTAGTCAGTAGCCGTGGTCTATTGTTTTTATCTGTTTCAGTTTAGGTATCTCTCTCCATTTGTTGGTACACTGCTTTATTTCTGACTTATGCCTCTTTCTTTGTTTCCCACTTATGCCTCTTTCTTTCTCCACCTCCCTCTTCCCCACACTGTCTACTCCATTCTCTTCCCTCTGTTAACCTCATCTTATTTCAGGGAGTAAACTTACAACCCCACTGCACGGACAAATTCCAAGGCAGTGGGAAGTGGGTTTCATACTATCCATACACCTTTTGGCAGATACCAGGACCTGAAAATAGATTTTTAATCATAACTCCCCCTTTAAGTAAATCTAAAAACTGCAAAAATACCACCCCCAACCTACAGTGTAACTCCAGAATTGAACAAAGTAAGAAGGCATACATGAAGAAAACTAGGAGATTGAACAAACAGAAGCAAAAGCAACCCCTCTATCCCTGAATAACAGAACTAAAAAAGATGGTGACATAAAGGGCAGGAAAAAGTAGGGAGGGGAAAAAACTGCACAAATGAAGAAAAAACAAAAGAGGAATATAGGTGTAGCACAGATCTCTGGGAGGTCAGACCCTGAGAAATCAGTCTTCAGAACACAAACAATGAAGAGCCCCCAGAATGACTGGTCACATGCAACAAACCCAGACATCAAGACATTAAAAGAAAGAATTTTAAAAATTGAGGAGATACCAAAGGAAAATAGGAAAAAACTGATGTCAGAAATAATAGCAGTAAAGAATACTGTGATGGAAATGAATAATAAACTAATAAGCATGGAAAGCAGAATTAGCCAAGCAGGAGAAAGAATCTCAGAGCTTGAAGATCAAAACACAGAACTTACACAAACTTTCAAAAACATATAAAAGAAGCTCAAAAAGACAGAACAAAAACTTCAAGGGATGAATGATCACTTCAAGTGACTGAATCTAAGAGTAATTGGCCTTCCTGAGGCAGAGAGAGAAACAGAGGCCACACTTAAACAAACATTTCATGAAATTATTC
>CAUYQG010007202.1:0-16098 GCA_963574415.1 Tarsius wallacei
AGTTCCAGCTACTTGGAAGGCTGAGGCGGAAGGATCGCCGGAGCCCAGCAGGTCGAGGCTGCGGTGGCCGGAAGCGGCCACTGCACTCCAGTCTGGGCAACTGAGTGAGACTCCAACTCAAAAAAAAAAAAAAAAAAAAAATTGTGGTACATATGCACAATGGAATATTATGCAGCCATAAAGAAAGAAAAATATATGGACCTTGCAGCAACTTGGATGGATTTGGAGTCGATCATACTTAGTGATCAATCACAGAAACAAAGACAGATTACCATATGTTTTCACTCATAGGCAGACCTTGAACATTATAATACTATAAGAAAGGGATTAGCAGTAGTGGGAAACTGTCAGGAGAGGGCATTGGCATTGGCAGATGAAGGAAACTGCTAGGGGAGACATAAACTAAAGAGCTGGCCTTCTGAAACCCTGTGTCACGAGTCTTTGGATTGTAGATGTGGTAATGTAAGAAAGTAGTGGTAGAGAGCACAGCAAAGGCTCATTATGCCTCACTGTGTAATCCAAAGCCACTTCTCCAGGTTGGAAGTATTTGTTATAACAACAGCTGAACTTCTTTGTAACGATGTTTGCCTTAGTCCATGTCGTATTGCTATAACAAAATATCACAGATGGGACAATTTACAAACCAAGAGTTATATTTCTTACAGTTCTGGAAGATGGGGAGTCTGATATCAAGGTGTCAGTGTCTTGCAACAGCCTTCTGGCTGTGTCATCCCAGGGCAGAAGGCAGAAGAGCAAGAGTACATGTGTGAAAAACAGACAGGAGACCAGACTAGGTCACTTTTCAGGTTCCCAATCCTGTGATAACTAACACAGAGGTCTTGGAATAAAGGACCTCACTGCTTTATTTCATAGAGAGTGAGGGGGGTGGTGATGTTGATAGAATAATGAGGTTTGAAAACTGCCTGCAGTGAAGACCACCAGGAACCAGAAAGAAATGGACAACAAAGAACAGGAATAGTGAACAAATACAGTCTGAACAGACATAATATTTAAGATGTTCAAACCAGTAAACAAAAATAAAATCCAGGATCAAATAGTTCACTGAATTGCCTTCTACCAAATATTTAAAGAAGTAATGATAACCCTTCTCTAACTCTTTCAAAAATATATGAGGTGCCAAACTTCCAGACACTTTTTGTGACATTACATTACCACAAGTACAGACAAAATCATCACAAAAATGGAACATGCTGATATCACTAATGGACACAAATGGAAAAAATCACCCCACAAAATAATAGCAAACCATATTTAACAGCATATTAAAAGGATCATACACCGCAGAAAACTTTGGTTTGTTCCTGAGATGCACAGATGTTTCAAAACTGTCAAATCAGTCAGTGCAATATACAAAATTGAGGATAAAAAATATGATAACAAAAGATATGGGAAAAAAATGAACAAAATTCAAGGTCTTGTGTTTAACTGGAGCTATGCAAGAATATAGCTGAAGACAATACACTTTTAGATTTCAAGTTTATTACAAAAATAGAATAATGAAAAACAGGCAGTAGCTGGCCTAAAAATATCCATATAGAACAATGAAATACAGAGAAATATCAAATGAACCAACATGTTTACAGTCAACATATTTCAACAGGATCATCAAGAATAGACAATTACTAAATAAGAGTCTCCTTAAAAAAGTTAGGTAAGCTGGATGTCCACATTCAAACAATTAAGGTTTTAGGTTGAACTAATCACAAAAGTCAACTCAAAATGGAAAAAGGAAATACTGATAGTGCTTTTTTGACATTAAAAGCACAAACAACAAGACCAGCCATGAGAAAGTGGGACTACATTTCATGGAAAATCTTTTGCACAGCTAAGAAGCTATTGTCTCCTACAGAATAGAGGAAAACTTTTGCACAACATATAACTGAAAAAAGTTAATATACAAAATATATAAGGAACACCTACAACTCATAAGTAAAATTGTGTAAAGATTGCACAATGGAGAAAAAAAGTAACAGAAATTTTGCTTAGAAAAGAGATACAGATGGCTAATAAACACGAGGACAGGGGTCAATATCACTACTAATAAAAAATACCCAAATAAAAATCCTATTAAATTTAACCTTACAACGATTAGAATGACTATTTATAAAAAGGTTGCTGAGTGTTTGGAGAAGAGATAACACTTGAACCCTTTGATGTTGGTGGAAATGTAAAATGGTAAAACTTCTATGGTAAGCAGCATTACAAGTTCTTACAAAATTAAATATAGGACTATAGCATGAATGTTGATTCCTATGTTAAAGATATTTTTTCATAAGAATAGAAATCAGGATCACAAAGAGATATTTTCACTCCACGTTGTATCACTGTATTCTCAATGGACCAAGATGAGTAGGCAGCTTAAATATCCATTGATCATTGAATGGATAAATAATTGGGTAGGCACATTAAATATAATATTATTCAGCCTTAACATTAAAGACATCTTCGTATATGGAACCACATGGATGAAACTTAAGGACATTATGCTCAGATTTTTTTTAAAAAACCTTCACAGAAACACAAGTACTGCACATTCCACTGATAGACAGTATCCAAAATATCCAAACTCACGGAAATAGTGACTATGGTGATGGTTGCCAGATCCTGGGAAGAGGGAAACGTGGACATTTTATACAATGCATATAAAGTTTCAGTTATGCAAGTTGAGAATGGTCTAGATATCTGCTGTGCAAAACTGCACTTATAGTTTTTAATACAAAATTACAAGTTAAATATGCTAAAAGCAAAGACTTTATGTTAAATGTCCTTCTCCATGGGTAAAAGTCAGTTTTGTCAGTAAATTGAAAAGCTATATTTTGCAAACATTCAGTAAACATTAATATCAATGGAGTGGGGAATTTATAGATGTAATTATGTAATTAAATATGGTCAGCACTTTGAGCTAGGTTAAGTAGATTTTTATTGATAACATGTTTGAACCTAATTATCTAGGTCAGGTAGATTGCTATTGATAACATGTTTGGACCTAATTCTAGATTCTAATTGATAATATGATTAGACTTAGTTCAACCAGAATAAAACTGAGGTTAATGCAAAATGCTATGGAAGATTCAGCTTTGTCTGAGATTTCCAGTCTCCACTTGCTGGTGGCTGGCCCTATGAGCATTTTACGTGCCTAGACACTCCCCAGAACTGCCATCCCTGAAAAGACACAAATAATCTGTGAGTCCATCTGTCAACCATAAAACATAAATATCAGGAAGATATGGAGATTCTCTTAAATGAAGCGATGCTTGTTTGAGAATAAGCATGCAATGGGAATATGCATGGGCACATTCAGGTAGCTGAAGGAAGACAAGGAGATTTAAAGGGAAAATGAGGAGGGAAACAAAAGTTGTTTGGAGGCAAATTCCCATGGCCAGGAGAATTAGCAACAAGGTAGCATCAGTTCAAGGTTGGGCTGGCAGGGTTTGAGCATATGTCCACATTGATGTAATCTGTTGCGAGGTTGTGGTATCCTTGGTGCAGATTGTGGTTTTGCAGTCTTTGTGATAGTTATGGTTATCAGGGGCATGGTGTGCACCCCCCCTTTGACCTTCCCTAGTTCCATTTTTCAGGTTTTTAACACAAATGCCTGCATTTTGATTCTGAGTACCTTTACAAACTCTTTCTAAATCTACTGGTAATGAATATGACTCTGACAGTTTTCATAGCATCAATTCTACATCCTTGTTCCATTATGATCAAATGAGCTTATCCCCTTCACTACAGATGGCCACTTGCCTTTCCAAAGTGAGTCTATGCACAAGACCATGGAGGATTCAAGGTGTGTTGAGTGTAGAGAGTCCCATCAGTCTCTCCCACATGGCTGCAGGAGCCATAGCCTAAGCTCCAGGTAAAGAACTTGAGTCCTGGGATTTAGAATATAGAGAACACATTTTATCTCACGAATCAGGAAGAGCAAATGGAAAAGCAAGAACAAGTAAAGTTAAAGAGTTAATGGGGCTCCAGATCAGTAGTGAGTCTGATTTGCATACTTTAGTGTTGGGAGAAGGGTCAAGGGCATCCTGTTAGGTTTTATTTTATTTTTTATTTTTTTATTTTTTTATTTTTATTTTTTTTCTGAGTTGGAGGCTCACTCTGTCGCCCAGACTGGAGTGCAGTGGCCGCTCCCGGCCACCGCAGCCTCGACCTGCTGGGCTCCGGTGATCCTTCCACCTCAGCCTTCCGAGTAGCCGGAATTACAGGCATGCGCTACCATGCCCGGCTCATTTTTTTATTTATTGTAGAGATGAGGTCTCGCCAAGTTGCCCAGGTGGGTCTCGAACCCGCAGGCTCAGGCAATCCACTCACCTCAGTCTCCCAAAGGCGCAGGATTACAGGCTGAGCCACAGAGCCCGGCTCTGTTAGGTTTTATATGAAGCTGATCTTGGCTCAGCCTTTCCCTGTCATCAGAATCCCTAAAGACGGTCCTACCTGGGGAATCCCGCTGAGATACCTGCCCTAAGTCTGCTTCAAAAATACTCACAGACCACCCTTGGATTTCTTCAGAACTCTTATCCTGGTGCCTGTGGTTGAGCACTTTTCATCTTTGTAGGTAGGACTTCATGTTGTGCCTGTGAGAATATGTCCTCATAAGACATGGTTATCTTTATATTTAGAGTTGACTTTGATAGAAATAATTCTAAATTTGAGTGGTTCCCTGAGAAAACTGTCAGATGAGGAGGAAACTCCAAACCCAGACAGGATCCTACTCCTTAACCTCCACCAGCACCTGCCCCTGAGTTTCTCTTGGATCAGTGCATCTTGCCCGCCCCCTGTGACTGAATGAAGCCTTGCATCATTTCAGGGAGGCTTGTGTCCCTCAAGTTGTCTCTCACACAGTAATGCACAGTCATGTCCTCAACTCTAAGATTGTCCATTTGCAGATACAGAGTGCTCTTGGCAATGTCTCTAAAAGAGGTGAATCAGTCTTTCATAGAGTTTGCAGGTTATATGGTGCCAACATCACCATTAATCTCTGAGACACACTCCAACCCTTATCTGGAACCTGGATGACTCAGTTCATCCTGTAGTCACTGAAAGTGAAACCAGTGGCTTCATAGGAGAATCTCAGGGATTCTCAGGACTGGACCAAACCTCCCCCAGACTCCACCATCTGCCTCACATACTGGACACGTACAAACACAGAGATATTCTGGTCGGAAACTGCTACATGTGTCCGCTGTTTCTCTCACTCACTTCCACTTGCACACTTAATATCTTTAGTTCTCCATGCATCACCTTGTAAAATGGCAAGAAGGAAAATCCAGCAGAGATCAAACTCCATGTTTTCTCTCCTGACATCTGAATTGAAATATGTGGGGATTTCAGGATTGGAGCTCCTCTCCCAGAGCTGCTGGTTCAGGGCTAGGTGAGTTTTGATCAGCCAAGAGAGGGCAATATTTTCATATCACCTGCTATATAGCAAGTTCTGGGGTGAGACGCCTCAGGAAAGGACAGGGTTCAGAGCAGTTGGGAGTGTCCTGGGAGACTTTGGTGACAAGGATAGCATTTGGAGTATGTAATCTCTAATTATAATATCGTGCTTTGATAAATATATAACACCTATTTTAAAATGTCAATTTTCAAACAGATTTATTGAAGGACAACAAATCTAGAAGACACAAAATTGATGTAAACTTAATACTAATCATCTCTCCTTGTATCTGTTTATTCTCTCTTGAAGGATCTTGATATCTGTGTTAGTGGTTTGAGAATAGTCATTCTGGGGGCTCTTCATTCTTTGTGTTCTGACATCTGTATTCCCAGTGGCTCACCTCCCAGGGGTTATGAGAACCTCTTATTCTTCCTTAGTTTTTTCTTCATTTGCGTAGGTTTTCCTCTGTCATTAAAAAAAATCTCTTCTTTAATACTGTTGTTAAGTGATAGGGGATAGTTTTTATTTCTGTTTGTTCAATATCCTATTCTTCCTTATACAGATTCCCTGGTTTTCTACAATTCTGATGTCATATTAGGGATGTGAGCTGGTGGTTTTTACAGTTTTGAGATTTAATTATGGGGAAGCTGTGATTCAAAAGTTATTTGTAGATCCCACGATTCACTAACAGGTGTATGAGTCTTTGGAACCCACTTCCCAATGCCTTCTTATCTGTCCATGTAGTGGGGGTGTCTGTTTGCCCCTTAAAGCACAATGAGATAAGAATACAGAAATGTTTATATACCTAACCCTGAAATGTACCCCACACCTTTATAATAAAATTTTTTAAAAAACGAATATGAAAAAGAATGGAAAAAGGGAAGACGAAGATGAAAAGGAGGTAGAAAGAGAGAAAAAAAGAGGGAAACAGACAGGTTACCAACTAATGAATAAACAGAGAAACAAAGACTTAAAAAAGAAAAAAAAATACAGATAATTATATAAACAAACAACAACATCAAAAAACTGTCCCTCACTGGTGTACTCTCCCTTAAAAATACTCATACATAAACAGAAAATCTAAAAAAAAATAACAGAAACAAAGCAAATACAAAAACATTAACTAAAGCAGAAAGAGAAGAAAACTGAAACAAAACACATATTTTTAAATATATCTTTGGTTATTTCTCTGTGGCTCTAGCTTCCTCTGAGTCCTCTGCCTTAGAGAATAGTTCTATCTCTCCAGCACTTCCTCTCTGTTCTCAGTGCAGGCTGATGGGGTTGCTCTTTGTGTGGGGTGCATGTCCATGGACTACAGCGGGAGTACTACTGATCAGATCCTGACTCAATCTACTCTCTGCTTCTGTTTTCAATTCTCCCACTCAGTCCTGACACAGCGGTTCCTGTTTCAGCATGGGGAAGGGGCATTTGTCTCTCTGAGTCTGATGAAAATATAGGCTCTGGGTCCCAAGGTGATGGCTAGGTAGTTCTGGGAAGGGCAATACAGGTCTCTGCCCATTCCTGGGAATGAGAAGTTGGTGCTCATCAGGGTCTTGTCATCAGCTTTGGAACTTTATTCCATATTTCCACCATCTGCCTCCTCCTGCTTGGGCCTAGTCTTTTACTGCTGGTGATGGTATGGGCCAGGGGTCTGGTGGTGAGGGATTGCTGTTCTCTATTGCCTCCTCTCAGGTGAGCCCTGAAAATAGCACACAATCCTTTGTGTCTGGGTCTGCAGTCTCACAGCATTGGTGGGTTACAGTCACCTCCAGAGAAGAGCCCTGGGTACATGAACTCGTGTCTTCCTTCAGACAGACTTTCACTCACCCACTGGTACACACCTACTGATGCAGAGAGTCTTTATGGACTCTCATTTTTGCAGAGACTATCAAAGTTTGACCTGTTCCACAGCCATCTTGCCCCTGTGATTTTTCTTACCATAATAACTAACTTGAATCAACTAAAGTTTAGCAATTTTTCTTTATTACATTAGTTAATTGATGTTGTAGGACAAACAAAAGTCCTAAAATCCGGAACAAGGCAAGAACTTGATAGAAATAGAGAAACAGAATATGAATGTATCTGGGTCAGATGTCACCAAATGTCAGGTGAGCTAGTAAATGATGAATTAGACACGTCATTACATTTCTAAAAGTCAAGTCTTATATGGAGTTAGAGTTCAAATTCTCAGAGGATATGTACTTGGAGCTTTTGTAAAACGATTATAGCCTCTTTTCAGGTTGGCACACATAGCTAAAGGTCCACCATTTACTCCCTGAGTCTGTTGTGTCTTGGAAAGAAGAACTGCAAGTATGGCTGAAAAGCATCCAAACCTACCTCCCCTGTCACCACTAAATCACCAAAGAATTCATCTTCAGGGGTAAAACACCCAAAAGACAGTGACTTACAGAAAGAAAAGAATTAATAAGACTGGAGGCGAAGGAAGAAATGCACCAAAGTTCTGTCTAGGCTAACCTTTTTTCTCTTCCTTCAGGAATATCAACTTTATTCAGCAGGAAAGATCAGTAAATGCAGAAGTTGAAACATCTGTGGAATGTCAAAGTAGCTGAGGACGGAGCAACTTGGAAAAAATCAGAAACTCAGTCGCAAGAATGGGAGTGAAAACAAAAAGCAGTATCACATCTACAGAATCGACAGGGATACTTAGAAATAGAAAGCCAAATACCACATGTTCTCCTTGATAAGTGAAATCTGAACAATGGGTACACCTGTACATATAGAGTGGAAAATAGACATTGGAGCTTGCCAAACATGGAAGGTTGGTGCCTGCTGAAAATTTACCTACTCAGCAAAATGTTCACTCTTCAGATAATAGGCACATCAAGGGTCTAACTTTCACCAGTACATAATATTTGCATTTAATAGATCTGAACTTGTACCCTTAAATAAATAAAAATCAACAAATTTTCAAAAATAACTACCACAAGCCGCGCTCGGTGGCTCAGCCTATAATCCCGCGCCTTGGGAGGCTGAGGTGAGTGGATTGCCTGAGCCCGCGGGTTCGAGACCCACCTGGGCAGGTGAAAACTCATCTCTACAATAAATCAAAAAAATTAGCCGGGTGTGGTAGCGCCCGCCTGTAGTTCCGGCTACTTGGAAGGCTGAGGTGGAAGGATCGCCGGAGACCAGCAGCTCGAGGCTGCGGTGGCCGGGAGCGAACACTGCACTCCAGTCTGGGCGACAGAGTGAGATGCCAACTCAAATAATAATAATAATAATAATAATAATAATAATAATAACTACCACAGATTTGTAAAGTCATCTGTGATACTAAATGGAATGTAGGAGGTGTAGGTATATATAAAATTATATTTAACAGCAAAATATTTACCAACACTCTTTACACAGTAAGTGTATATAATTTGATTCAAAATTTAATTATGTTTAAATTCAGGGCAATGCTTTCTTACCTGTCAGCCTATAACAAGTAGATTTGAATTAAAAACACAATTCTGTTTACATTAGCACTCCAAAATAACATACTTAGATTAAATTTACCATAATATAAACATGATGAGCATCAGAAAATCATTATAGCTCTGATGAAATAAATAAAATTCTAAATAAATAGAGCAATATCTTATGTACATGGATAAGAAGATTCCAGATATCAGTTCTGTTTATACTGTCATCTAGATTCCATGTTACCCCAACAAAAATCATGGTTTTTGAGTGTTTCTGTCTTAGAAAAAAAGACCATCAGGACCCAAGTGTTAATGTTGTATGTTCTTTTTATTTTTCTCTCCTTTAATTTTTATTTTAAAATTGCAGGGTACAATTCAGGGTGAGGTATACAGATATTCATCATGCAGATACACTTGTTGATGAAGTGTGCACCCTCCTACCACAGGCAGATATCAACTGTTGTCAATCCCGTTTCCCTGCCCCTCACTGCAATTCCTGCTACTGTCAATCCTTTTCTTATAGTAATACGGTAGTTGTTGAAGATCAATTTATGACTGAGAAAATGTGTATAGGTATCATATTTTTTTAATCCAATGTTCTTTTGATGGGCAGCACAGTTGGTTCCATGTTCTTGCTATTGTGAACAATGCTGAGATAAACACACATGTGCAAATATCTTTTTTATAGAATGATTTCAGTTCTTTCATGTATATTCTCAGTAGGGGGATTGCCGTCATGTGGAAGGATGACATTTAGAACTATTAGGAATCGCAACTCTGATTTCCACAGAGGTGGTACTAGTTTAAACTCCCACCAACAGGTCGGAATTTATACCCTTTCACCACATCCTCTCCAGCATCTGTTATTTTTTGAGTTATTAATGGTGGTCTTTCTGACTGGAGTTAAGTTGTATTTCAATGTAGTTTTAATTTGTATCTCCTCGATGACTAGTGAGGCTGAGCATTTGTTCATGTATCTATTGGATGTTCTAATGTCTTTTTGAGAAGAGTCTATTCATATATTTTGGCCACTTTGAAATGTGACTTTTTTTGTTTGTTTGTTTGTTTTCCCTTTTCAGCACACTTGATTTTCTTGTAGATTCTTGATGTTAGGCCTTTGTGAGAAATGGAGTTGGCAAATATTTTTCCCAGTCTGTGGGCTGTCTCCCTGCTCTCTTGATGGTTTTCGACTTTGCAGAAGTTGGTCAGTTTAATGAGGTCCCACTTGTCTATCTTATCTCTTACAGCCTGGGCACTTCGGGTTTTGATCAGGAATTGGTTGCCAGTTCCAATTTCCATAAAAGTGTCTCCTGAATTTTCTAAGGATCTTACAGTTAGTTGTTTTATATTTAGGTCTATGATCTAATGTTAATTAGTGTTAATTTTTGAGTAAGGGGATAGTCAGGGGTCTTGTTTCACTCCTCTGCATGTGGTCAGCTAGTTTTTCCAGCACCATTTACTGAATAGATTCTCCTTTCTCCGGTAGTGGTTGGTGGAAGTTTTGTCCAAGATGAGTTGGTTGAGTAATTGAGGTTTTGCTTCTGGAATCTCAATTCTATTCCTTTGGCCTATAATCCTATTCTTGTACCGACAGCAGGCTGTTTTGAATATTATAGTGTAATAATAAAATTTACAGTCTGGGAGTGTGATACCTCCTGCTTTCCTTTTTTCTGAGGATTGTTTGGGCTATTCTTGTTCCTTTATGTTTCCACATAAATTTCTGTGTATTTTTAGGTCTGAGGAGAATGTTGCTCATAGTTTGATGGGTATTGCATTAAATATGTAACTTGCCTTAGGTAAAATGGACATCTTAATAATGTTCATTCTTCCAATCCATGAGCATGGAATATTTTTCCACATGTTTGTGTCATCTTTGATTTCTTTGAGAAGTGTTTTGTAGTTTTCATTGTAAAGGTCTTTTACATCTCTGGTTAGAAAGGTGCCAAGGTATTTCATTTTTTGTGGCTATTGTAAATATAATTGTGCTTTTTATTTGGGGTTCTGTTTATTATTGGTATATAGAAATGTGGTTGTCTTTTACACATTTATTTTATACCCTGATACATGTCAAAGTCCTTTATCAGTGCAAGGAGGTTGTTGGCAGATTCTCTTGGGTTTTCAACACATACAATCATGTCATCTGAAAAGAGATAACTTGACTTCCTCTTTTCCTATTTAGATACCTTAACACCATCTCTTCTCTTATTGCTCTAGCTAGGAAATCTAAAAATATGTTCAATAGGATGGGTGAGAGTGGTCATCCTTGTTTTGTTCCAGTTTTCAGCAGAAATGGTTCCAATTATTGTCTGTGTAAGAGTATGATGGCTGTGGGTTTCTCATAGAAGGCTCTTACTATTTGGAGATATGTTCCCCCTATGCCTAGATGTTCAAGGGTTTTTTATCAAGAAGGGGTGCTTGATTTAGTCAAAAATGTTTTCTGCATCTAATTATGTAATCTAGTGGCTTTCATTTTTACGTCTGTTTATGTAGTTAATTACATTTATGGTCTTACAAATGTTGAACCACCCTTGCATCCCAGGGGTGAAGCCTACTTGTTCGTGATGGATGATTTTTGTGATGTTTTGTTGAATCCAGATTGCTAGGATCTTGTTGAGAATTTTAGTATCTATTTTCATCAAATATATTGACATGCAGATCTCTTTCTTTGTTGTGTCTTTTCCGGGCTTGGGTATCAATGTATTGTTAGCTTCATAAAATGATTTGGGGAGAGTTCCATCTTTCTAAATTGCCTGGAATATTTTCAATAGGATTGGTATCAGTTCCTTCTCGTATGTTTTCCAGAATTCTGCTGGAAAGTCATCTGGTCCAGGGTTTTTTTTTTTTTTTGTAGGTAGTTTTCTTATGACATAGTCAATTTCCTAGATTTATATTGACTTATTTAGGGTCTCAATTTATTCTTGTTTCAACCTAGAGAGGTTGTGATGTCAGAAAGTCTTCCATTTCTTTCAGGTTTTCAAGTCAGTTGTGACTTCATCTTTTGTGTTTCTGATTGAGTCTTTGGACTTTTTCTCCCTTTGTCTTGGTCAGTCTGGCTAGGGGACCATCACTCTTATTTATCCTTTTGTAGAACAAGCTTTTTGTTTCTCTGATTTTTTGTATTATCTTTTTGTCTTCTATGTCATGGATTTGGGCTTTTATTTTGGTGATCTGGATTCTTTTGCTGAAGTTAGGGTTTTAGTGGACTTACTTTCCAGCTTCCTTAGGTGACATGTTAGGCTGTTAACTTATGATCTTTCCATTTTCTTCATGTGTGTTTGTAGAGTTATAAATTCTTCTCTAATTACTGCTTTCCTTGAATTCCAGAGGTTTTGATAAAATGTTTCTTCATTTTCATTTCTTAACAGTAAACTTTTAATCTCTGTTTTGATTTCATTGTTGACCCAGAAGTTGCGTAGCATCGTACTGTTTAGTGTCCATATGGTTGTGGGTTTTGAGGGAACTTTGTTGGTGTTGATATTTATTTTTATTCCACTGTGGTCTTAGAAGATGCATGCCAAACTTTCAATCTTATGAACTTTGTTTAGGTCGGATTTATTGCTAATGTTGTGGTTGATCTTGGAGTACCTTCCTTGTGGTTATGAGTAGACTGCATATGTTGTGGTCATTGGGTGGAGTGTTCTGTAGGTATCAATTAAGACCATTTATTCCAGAGTCTCATTGAGGTTCCGGATCTCCTTGCTGACTTTTTGTCTTGATGATATGTCTAGGGTTGTGAATGGGGTATTAAAGTCCCCAGCAATGATAGTGTTAGAGTCAATCTCTTTTTTAAGTTTGAGAAGAAGCTGCTTTATGAACGTTGGTGGTCCTATGTTGCGTGCATATATGTTTAGGATGAATATTTCTTTTGATGGATTTAACCTTTTATCATTATATAGTGAACTTTGTCATCTTTTTAAACTTTTGATAGCCTGAAGGGTATTTTGTCTTAGATTAAATTGCAACTCCAGCTTACTTTTGTGTTCCATTCCCCTGAAATTTTGTTTCCCATCCTCTTACTTTGAGTCTGTGAGTGTCCTTTCTGGTGAGATGAATCTCTTGGAGACAATATATTGTAGTCTTAGGATATTTTATTCATTTTGCCATTCTGTGTCTTCAGTGGTGCATTTAGTCCATTCACATTCAGGCTAATTATTGAAATGTGAGGGTTTATGTTTTTCATGAGGTTCTTTGAGAGTTGTTGTTGTACTTGTTTGTTTGTTGTCTTTCTTTTGTTGCTTTGGATTGGCTCATGTGTGTTTCCAAATTTTTTCCTGTACTCTTGTGAAGAACACTGTTGTTCTTTTTCCCTTTTTTTCTGCATTTAATACTTTCTTAAGTGTTTCTTGTAGAGGTGGTCTAGAGGCAGCATAAGATCTTAGGGATTGAATGTCTTGGAAAGATTTTAATTCTCCCTCACTGATAAAGCTTAGTTTAGCTGGGCAGATAATTTTGCAGTTGAAATTGCTTATGTTTGAGAACTTTCACAAGTAGGCTATAAGCTCTCCTAGCCTGAAGTGTCTCTGTAGATATGTCTGCTGTCACTCTAATTGTTCTTCCCCGGTAGGTAGTCTGAACTTTATCTCTCAGGATTTTTTCTTTCACACCTATTTTGTTTAGGTGAATTGCCATGTGTTTAGGAGTTGGTCTTTTCATTTGTCCTCTTACAGGGTTTCTCTGAATCTCTTGTGTTTACATGGCCACATCACTGATGAGATGAGGGAAGTTTGCTTGAATAATTTCATGAAATATTTGTTCCGAGGCTGTCTCTGTCTCTTTTACTGCCTCAGAAAGTCCAATTCCTCTTTGGTTTGTCCTATTGAAGTAATCTCTCATCTCTTGAACGTTTTGTACTGTGTTTTTAAGCTTTTCTATGTTTTATCTATTTGGGTTAGTTCTATATTTTGGTCTTCAAGTTCTGAGATTATTTCTTCTGCTTGATTGATTCTGATATCCATGAATATCAGTGTGTTGTCTATTTTATTCACTTATTCTTGATTGCTGTTATCTTGGATATCAACTCCTTCATTCTTTTCTATTGTCTCTCCTCATTTCTATTTATTCTCACTATAGGTACCTTGATATCTGTGTCTGTGGTTTGAGAGCAGTCATTCTGAGGGCTCTTCATTGTTTGTGTTCTGAAGTCTGTAATCTCAGTTGCTGACCTCCCATGGGTCTATGGGAGGCTTATGTTCTTCCCTTGGTTTTTCTTCATTTGTATAGGTTTTCCTATGTCATTTTAAGAAATCTCTTCTTTAATTGTGTTGTTCAATTATAAGGGAAAATTTTTATTTCTGTTTGCTCAATCCCCTATTCATTCTTATATAGATCCTCTGATTTTGTTCAATTCTGAAACAGGATTGGAGATGAGGGTCTGTGGTTTTTGCCCTTTTGAGATTTAATAAGGGGAAGCTGTGATTCAGAAGCTATCTGCAGATCCCAGTATTCACTGACAGGTGTGTGGGCCCGTGGAACCCACTTCCCAATGCCATGCAGTCTTTCCATGCAATGGAGGTGTATTTGTGGCTCCCAAAATAAAAGGGAAAATAATGGAAAGAGGGAAGACGAAGATGAAAGGGAGACAGAGAAAGAGAGTAGAAGAAGAGGGAACACAGACAGGTACCACCTTACGAACAAACAGAGAAACAAAGACTGAAAAATCAAACAAAAGGAAAAACCACACAGGCAATTATACAAAAAGCAATCCCTTTCTCAATGGTATACTCTCACTTAGAAATATCCAGACATAAACAGAAAATTTAAAAAAATTAAAATAACAGAAACAAAGCAAATACAAAAACATAAACAAAAGCAGAAAGAGAAAAAAGCTAACAAAAAAAAGAAAAAAAACTATCTCTTTGACCATTTCTGTGGCCGCAGGATCCTTTGCGGCCTCCCTTTTAGGGAATAGCTCTATTTCCAGTCCATCCTCTCTGTTCTCTGAGCAGGCTGATAGGGTTGCTCTTGATGCAGGTTAGATGTCTCACAGACTACTGTGAGAGGAGTCTTGATCATATCCTGACTCAACCTACTCACTGTTCCCTTTCTTAAGTCTCCCAATCAGTTCTGACATGTCTATGCCTCTTTCATCGTGGGGAAGGGGCGTCTGTCTCTCTGAGTTTGGTGAAAAGAGAGCGTCTGGGCCCCAAAATGGAGGCTGAGTATATCTGGGCAGAGCAATACAGTCTCTTTTCAGTCCTGGGACTGAGAAAATGGTGACTATGGGGGTCTTGTCACCAGCTCTGGAGATTTATTCCAGATTTCCATCACCTGACTCTTCCTGCTTTGGCCCAGTCTGTTACTACAGGTGATGGTGTGGGCCAGGTGCCTGGTGGTGAGGGACAGCTGTTCTCTACTGCCCCCTCTCAAGAGAGCCCTGAGAATGGCTGACAATCCTGTGTATCTGGGTCTCCAATCTCAGGGCAGTGTTGGGTGGCAATCACCTCCAGAGAAGAGCCCTGGGTGCATGAATTTGGGTCTCCCCTCAGACAGAGTTTTACTCACCCACTGGTACACACCCAGTGATGCAGAGAGTCTTTATGGACTCTTAATTTTGGAGAGACTTTCATAGTTCAACCTGTTCTGTTGCTATCTTGCCTCTGTGATTTTTTTTTACCAAAACATCTAACTTGAAGAAACTAAAATTTTGCAATTGTTCTTTAACACAACAGTTAATTGATGTTATATGGTAAACAAAAGTCCAAAAATCTGGAGCAAGGCAAGGTTTTGATAGAGAAATAGAAACAGAATATGACTATATCTGGGTCAGATGTCGACAAATATCAGAGAACTAGTACATGATTAATTAGACACATCGCTGCATTTTGCAAAGTCAAGTGTAATATGTAGTTAGTGTTGAAATTCTCAGAGGACATACAGTTGGGACATTTCTGTTGCATTTCAAGCCACCTTCTTCAGGATTAGGGACACATAACAAAAGGTCCAGCATTCACTCCCTGAGACTGTTTTGTCTGGGAAAGAAGAACTGCAAGTATGGCTGAAAAGCATCCAAACCTACCTCCCCTGCTACCACCAAATCACCAAAGAATTAATCTGCGGAGGTGAAACACCTAAAAGACACTGCGTTACAGACATGAAAGGAAACCATGAGATGGAATGTGAAGGAAGAAATGTACCAACATTGTGTCTAGGTTAACCACTTCTCTCTTCCCTCAGGAAAATCAGCTTTATTCTGCAGGAAAGAGCACTAAAAGCAGAAGTTGAGACATCTGTGGAATGTAATACCAGCTGAGGGAGGAACATTTTGGAAATAAT